>CM048051.1:407500-470000 GCA_026259375.1 Verasper variegatus
AGACTAAGACGAGACTAAGACGTGACTAAGACGTGACTAAGACGAGACTAAGACGAGACTAAGACGTGACTAAGATGTGACGAAAACGGATCTTTGAAAATAAAAACTATGACTAAATCTATTTTAACTTTCGTTGACGAGACAAGACGAAAATGTTGGTGGTTGACTTACTCACAGGACTCGGAGATCATTCTCCACGTTTAGCTGCGATCTGTATTTATTCTTTGTTTGTCAGGGCTGAGAAAGTCTTTTCACACAAGTACACAGCCTTGTTAACCAGTCAGTCAGTGAGGTGGTCAGCGAGCTGGGATCCATGCTCCATCAGAAGTATGCGCACCTCGTCCTGCAGCTCATGCAGGCGGCTCAGCACGTCTCCCAGCAAGAGCAAGTCTGATATTGAGTGGACGTGTTTTTATGTAGTCGACCATTTTTATCGCAATGTCAAGAATATGTTTAAACTCTGGTTCAAGTGTTTTACTTGCAAGAGATTCTCTGTGAATAATACAGAGTGTGGAATGTACGTGCGGCGCCACTTGTAAAACTCTCGCTTTCAGTCCTTTCTTTCCCCAGCATCGCTCCAGCCCTGTCCCAACACACCAACACAGTTTTCTGAAGATAGTCCCTCTTCTTTTAGTTTTGTGAAGATGTCCTCACCTGTGCACGTCCACTCCAGCGCGAAGCAAAACAGCATTACGTTTTCTGTCAAAACTGTATCTGATGAAAACAAGCAGCTGGGCAGAGTTTAATATATCTGTGGATTCATCTAACTGTAAAGCATATTTCCCTTTCTTAACTCTGTCCACCAGCTGGCACTTTATGTCCTGGGCCATGTCGGTGATGCGCCGGGCAATAGTCCCGTTAGACAGCGGCACTGATTCCAGATCACGGGCTGATTTATCCACAGCAGCGGGTTTAATTAACGTTTCGCCGATTGTGTGTGCAATTAAATATGCCACATCATATGATGGCTTTTGAGCTTCGGCTGGGATTAACTATTATGCAGTTGTAGACACAACACAGGGTCCCTGGGCCTGAGGAGGGACGAACTAGACTAAAGCTAAGAAGGATAAAAATGACTAAATGTGACTAAAACTAATATGCATTTAGGACTAAGACTAAATCAAAAATAGCTGCCAAAATTAACACTGTAGACACTATAGACTTTTTTCAAAGTTGTATTTTATGAAACCATTTCCATTTCTATTTTGAGCAAAGAGAGAAAACATCTTGTTATTTGTGGACTTTCTGTATAGTAATAGTAATTTAATAATTTCAGCTCCAGATTCCTGATGCTGTTGGATCTTTGAACATTTACACAGATTGTGGTTAAAATAAAATGATAAATATAGTATATAAATAGTTTATTTCTAACAATTAAAAGACACAAAAACACAACTCGTATTTGCCTTAAAATATATTTCAGAATTAATGTTTACATTCACAAATACTGTTGAAATTAATTAATTAACATTTTAAAACAACCTGTTTACTTTTTAATTTAATATTTTGACTTTGCACTTTATTCTTCACTGTGTTACCATGGTGACATATTGAATTATAATGACGTTTCAGTGACTTTAAATATTTACACTTATAGAAATAAAAAAGTTGACAAAGACACAATATTACGACATTCAGATCAATGAAAGAAAATGATCAGTATCGATAAATCATTTCTTTCTGATTAAGGAGGACGTCACCAGTGGTGTTTTATAAAAGCCACAGTTTAAACCATGCAAATATTCTTATACAGTTAAATAAAAATATAACTTCAAAAAGGTTCAGAGAAGAAAGCACAGAAAACTTGTTATTTAAGTGGATTGTTCCCTTTAGGAGTAAACAGTCACTGCTGCTTGTACCTGAAGTGTTTTCATTTCAAGAGAAATGACACAGAAAGGATTTGTTCTGTTATATAATAATTACTGTTATAAATTTGAACTACATTTGTTCTTAAAATCCAATACAAACTATTTTAAATTTGTCATCATCTACTCTTCATATATCGACATTTGGCTGAAATTCAGATTTTGATTTCAGGAAAACAACCAAAATATAGAGGATCGGTTTTCTCAGTTTTCTTGCTACAGAACCTGTTTGTTCCCTTTTTATATCCACAGGTTCAACTAAAGAAGACAAATACACAATAGAACTTCAATAGAAACCACATGTTTGTCAAAAAGATTCTAGGCAAAGTCAAAAGTGACACAAACATCTGGAGGATTTTTGAATAAAATTTGATCCCAAAGAGTTTTTTCCCTCAAATATAAAAATACTCTGGATGTTAAAGTTTTTCATCAAACTGATGACGAACGTTCTGACGGATTTGAACTACCTGAGAAAAATGACATTTAAGTTGAAGACAACAAACGATGTTTAAACTGGACTCGACACGAAACGCTTCCTCTCTTATTGTTCTATTTCTTATTGAAGTGAAATCACTTGTTTGTCTCATTTCGATTCTTTTTAAATCGGAGTCGGTTTCAGATCATGTCCTGGTGTCGTAAAGGCACAATCCAAGTTGTGTTGATTCCGAAACATTTGAAGTTTGTCTCCATCATAAACGATTCAAACTGAATTACACGAAGTTCAGAAGAAACACAGAACGTGTGTTTGTGGTCCTACAGGCGTCGCTCAGCTCCGCCCTCGTACGACTCATCCCGTCAAACACACCACCGCTGTTAGTGAGTTAGTTCGTCAACATGCCGGAGCTTTCCGAAGAGTTCTTCTCTTCAACTCGACAGTCCGCTCGTGTCTCCGTCTTGTTTTCCATGGTGCTGGTGATTTGTCCGTTTGAATTAGCTGGTTAAAGGTAAACGACTCCTGTGCCAACGCGGACGAGCCGGCCGACCTCGTCCCGGCGTGGTCACATGTAGATGTGGTGGAAACGTGTGGACATGTGTGGTGTTAGGTCAGGTCCTGGACGTCCAGCAGCATGGCGTCCTGCTTCGTCCTCAGCTGGTCTCGTACCAGCAGGTGAGCGACCAGCTCCGAGCTCAGAGCTGCAACAAAACCAACGACATCCGAACCAAGGTCAGCAGGACAAAGAGCCTCCACAGGGGGCGCCACCGTGCCGAAGGGACTGGGGCTGATCAGAGTGAATTCAACAGCTGTTCATGAGACCGATTCACTGTGTGTGTGTGTGTGTGTGTGTGTGTGTGCGTGTACCGTGCACTTCCTGTTGAAGTGACGCTCTCGAGCTGCTGAGCTGCTGCACCGAACACTCATCCAGCTCCCAACGCTCCAGATGTTTCCGCCTGGCAACAGTGCTGCTGCCGGCCAGATGCTGCAACACACACACACACAGATGTGTCCAGGACATGTGTATTATATTATTGGTAATTATTGATCAATACAACTGAGAAGTAAACATAATATAAAGAAATATATGATATAATGGAGATAACAATAATTTCATGAACTTAATAAATAATTCTGGGTCTCATAGTTTTTTCTGTGTGTCATCGACGGACTTATTGAACTTAAAGGTTCAGTTTGTAAGATTCAGGTGAAAAGTTGTTGTTTTCTTTACACTAGAGTGGACACTTTGTATTTTAATACTTTATAAGACAAACTTTATACTGAAACACTTTATATATAAATACTCTATAAGTACATCAGGAGCCGGTCCACTCTACAGAGGCAGCCATGTTTTTTACAGTAGCCCAAACTGGACAAACTAAACCAGTTGTGTTTCTATGACAACTGAAGCTACCACAGGTTGCCTTTCATGTTTGGAAGGGGGAGGGGGGCGGGTGAAGGGTGTTCAGCTGCAACATGACACTTCACCACTAGATGTCACTACATTCTACACACTGAACCTTTAAGACTTTTTAAAACCTTTTTCTCCAGACCTGCATCTACTTCACTTTTTGTTATTCATTTTGTTCTCGTCCCTCTTTTCTCTCCTTTCACCTCTTTCTCCTTCTGTTCCGCCAGCAGTTCATCTCTCAGCGTCCTCAGAGTGGTGGCCACTTCCTGTTTCAGCCCATTGCGCTCTGTTCCCATGGCAACCTGAAGGAGACATAAGGTCAGAGGTCAGATGAAGGCGAAGTCAACTGCTCAGATTAGAAATAAGAAGAAAACTAAAACAAGCCTGGCTTTTATAAATGTGACATCAAGTTTTCTACGACTTCCTGTTCTCTGACTCAATAAAAGTTTAACATCATGATGAAATGAAGACAGATTGTTAAACAGTTCCCTGTGTTTTCTGATTTCACTGTATTTTATTTTGAAAAACCTAATATCACGTTTAACATTTGACAATTTTAAGCTTTTCTTCCGTGTCTGGTATCAAAAACCATCTGGATGAGGTTTCAGACTCGTCTGTGTTTGTGTGGCTCAGTGTCGATTGTCCTGCCGTCCAGCAGGAGGCGGTGGTGCACCAGGAGAAACACCTCTGACCTTTAACAGCTGAGGAGCGACTTGGATTCAGACACAGTTTAAAGTTTGTCTCTGTCAGGAACAATATATTTGTGTGAAGGTTCAGCTGCTGTTTTCACGAGGACAGATGTGGACAGATGTGTTTTTCACCAAATCACATTTCAACCTCAAAAACTTCTTTTTACATCTGAGCATCAACAACACGTGACGAGACTCCGACAGAGAATCTTCCTGGTGATAAAGATCCGGAGACTCGGTCGGCAGAGAAGTGAGAAGTGACTTGTTCAAAAAACGACAGGAAGTGACATCACCTTTTTGTTGCTTCCATCGTCCTCGTCTTCACTGTCGCTGCTGTTGATGAAGCAAAGCTGCAGGTTCCTGTGGTTGAGGAACCTGAGGACAGAACAGGAGCAGAACTGAGTCCACGTGTACAACACATAGACAAAGATGGAAACATCTAACGCCCCCTGGAGGCTGACTGCAGTACAGGTAATAAACATTATTTTAGGTAGATTATATAATAATTAATAAACTGAGATGTTCTGAGACCTGCAGCCTCCACAGAACAAACATCACAGCTGTGCGTTACCGTGACGTGACGACAGCAACTCTACACCTCCTCAAGTCTCCCTCCTCTTCCTCCCAGACGTCTCTCCACACTCCCCACTGACTCTCCTCCATCCTCACCCCTGTTCCCCTCTGCAGGAACACAGGACAACACAGATTTTATGATGAAATCTCAGCCACATCATCCGACAACACATGGAAAAGAACTGTAACTAGATTCAGAACATCTTCATCATCAGGAAAACACTGAAAGATGAATAAAATCATGGATTTGTGCGTAAAAGCAGCAGAACTGATCAAATCAGAAAGAAACAGGTCCGAGTCTGAGCAGAAATCTGATCTGAGGCCTGACGTTTGTTTCAAATCACTGAGTGAAAATGGACATCTGTCCATCACGGCACATGTTCTGGAGGTTCTGTCTGTGAGAACAAATGTGTGAGTCAGTGTCTCTGGACATGTTCTGGATCTTCTCCTGCAGCCTCCTGGTAAAATGTGTGTAACATGTCCTCATGAGTCCATGTGAGGAAACAGCAGGACAATGTGTGGAAGCTTCCCAGTGAGCGAGTGGACGTGTTGATGAGGTTTCTAACACGTGACGGACGTGAAACTGGAAGAACACAAACATCTCAGGATGAAGAAGAGGAGCCGTACACGTAGAAGACGAAGACGTCAACTTGGAAACATGAGGAGGTTCCAGATCTTTTGGTGATGAGGGCCGACGCCGGTGTGGACGAGCTGTAAACAACAACACTGATCTTTCCACAGCAGAGTTTATACGTCATGTCCCGCCTCCTGCTGCTCTACAGGCTCCGCCCCTGCTGCTCTACAGGCTCCGCCCCTCGCCTGGATGTTCCCCACATGTTCCTGTTGGTGTGAACGGGTCGGACCCGACAACCTGCTGCTGCTGCTTCACAAACACTGACTACAGGAAAGTTCATATCAGAAAACATCTTCTGTGTTCGTTGTCTTGTCAAAGCTTCATGTTTACACTCTCCAGGAAGGCGGTACAACGCAGAGGTTTATGGGAAATGTAGTCTGTGAGATAACTGCTCTCTGACTCAAACACTGAAGAAACATCATCTGGTAAGTTCCACCACTCTAGTTCACAGCTGACCTTTGACCTCTCCCTCCTCTCCTGCTCCTGTTTCTCCAACTCAGCGATCCGCTGGCTCAGGTCCTCCCAGTGGATGATGGGAAGGTCCTGGTAGTCCACAGGAGATGCCACTGCCACGTGAGGATGAAGCTGCTGCTTCTCCTCCTCCTCCTCCTCCTCCTCCTTCTCTTCAGCCGTCTCTTTCTCTCCCTCCATCGAAAGCTCTGCAAACAACAACAGAACAAGATTAATAAAGAATTAAAAAAATCAAGAGACAGAAAAGCTAAAGTTTTCAAAACTACTTTTATGTGATTTGTCTACATTTGATTTATGAACAATGATTAAATACAAGCGCTTGTCAGGTCAAATATCTGTGATATTAATCTTTAGGCCTTGTTCTGATTTATGTGATTTGTCCTTATGTATTGATTCTTACAGATGTAAGTAAGAACATTTACTTCAGTACACTTTCTATCTGTCTGTCTCTTCTCTCAGTATAAACTAGTTTGGGTTTAAATCGGTTTTAAGCAGTATCTAAACCCTTTTTTGAACCGGATTGACCCCGGCTGTTTGGAGCTGAAGTGTCCGGGCCTCAGTGCCTCTCCTCCGGGTGCAGTTGTTTACCAGCAGCGGGACACTCGGAGGTTTTCACCCACCTTCCAGTCACGTCCTCGCGGCCCCGGAGCTCGCCGACATGTCGCTGTCCTTCCCCCCGCGGCTCCCTCTCGTCCTCCGGGTCCACAGAGCGGGACTGACCGCTGAGTTTAGACGGTTTAAAGAAGAATAAATGAACCGTCCCCCGCCCTCTGCTCCCCGGTCCTCAGCCCTTCCTGTCCCCCTCCTGGAGGAGCACGGGGCTCCGGGCGGAGAGCGGCGGGCACCGGGACAGCGGAGCCGCAGCTGCTGCTCGGTAACCAGGAGCTCGCGGGACTAGTTAGAGTTAAAGTTAGTTCAAGTGGAAACGTAGTTAGTTCTGTGACGTAGACACGACGTCAGAGGAGCTGGATTCCCGCCACAGAATTAAAGATGTGAAATCCAAGAACGTAAACAAGTCTAAAATGAGACCAGGGCCCCTCAACCTCCCCCCCCCCCCCCCCCCCCCCCAGGTTTTAACTTTTATTCAGTCAACTAACTCATGACTTTTTTCCCCAGAACTTTCAACTAAACCTGAAAGTCTTCATTGTCGTTTTTTGAAACGGGATATCAGACATTTAGGCTAAAACTCGTTACGAGTCGTATATGAATGTCGGGGCTTACGGACACTTGGATGACACCACAGGAGTTTCAGTGAACTGTCCCTTTAAGCTTTGTCTTCTGTCTGGACCTGGTCCGTCCATCTGGTGAATCTGTGTAGAGGCAGTGAACGAGTTAAAGCCTCCTGGTGTCGTGTTTCACCATTTTTCAGAGATGACGACTCAAAGCAGATGGAGAGATTCACAACAACAGAACAAATGTTTGTACAACACTCTAACATCACGTTAACAAGTTTTATTAATAAAGATTTATTAAATAAATACACAGAGCTATTCATGTTTGTGTTGTTCTTTATTGAGTTCATATCGTCTAACCAAAGTTCGAGAAATAGTTTCTTTGACATCTTAGGGGGGTTGTAGGTGCAGGATTTTATTTATTCATATACTCATATTTATATAAATTGATTAAATGATAATCCAACTCAAATCTTTCAAATCCCGGTCACTACTGGTGTTCCCCAGGGTTCTGTCCTGGGGCCCCATCTTCTGTAAACAACATTAATTCTGTAACATTAATTTCCATTGCTATGTGGATGACACCCAGCTCTACCTGTCCACCAAACCTACCTCCATCCTCCCGCCTACCTCCCTCTCTGATTGCAACAGGAAATCAAATCCTGGTTCTCCTGGAACTTCCTCAAACTCAGCAGTGATAAAACCCAGGTTCTCCTTGTTGGCACCAAATCCACCTTAACAAAATCAGACAGCTTTACCTTGACAGTTGATAAATCCTGAAACAATAAACTGTTTTTAAGATTCTGCTCTTCACCTTTAAGGCTGTACATAATCTCACTCCTCTTTACCTTTCACAAGTCTTCCTCTTCCATTCACCTCACTGTATCACCTGCCCGCTTGACCACCATGACATCTAGAGCCGCTCTGCTCCCCCCCCCCCCCCCCCCGACATCAATGAATCATCAATCAAATTTTATTTGTATGGCCCATATTCACAAATCCCAGTTTGTCTCAGAGGCTTTAACAAGGTGAGACGTCCTCTGTTCTTAACCCTCAACAAGAGTCAAACTACTAAAACCTCTAACAGGTAAAGAAGGTAGAAACCTCAGAGACACGTGAGGATCCGTCTCCCAGGACGGAAAATTGTATTTTCAAGCAAAAAATACTAAATATTGTCTGAACTCAGCTTCCGAAGATTTTCGTCATCACAGGAAACATTCAAACCAAATTCAGCTCTGGATTGTTTTGTTTTGTTAAAGATTTTAATAAATGAGGTGACGCAAATCCAGCTCCAACAAAATATAAACTGAATGTGAATTTCTATAACATAAACTCATGATATCCTTCACTTTATGTTGTTCGTGTTGTAACTGAGAGAAACTTCTACATAAACTCAGTGAACAGTGGAACATTTATTTCACATGTTCGCTCTGTTGATCTTTGTCTCTTCCTGAGTCGGACTTTTATTGATCATCTGTTTATTTAAATCCTCCTTTATCCACGTGAATATTCTTCTTACCCAAATGAGCCCAAGCCTCCAGTTAACACAATAAATCATCTGGATCTATAGTGAACATATGTTTAAAGTTTAATTATGTATAATAATGTTAAAGTATCAATGTTGATAAACAGTCAGTGCTGTGCGGGGCTGCAGTTCTCCGTGTGGCCGGGCGGTGGCGCTGTTTCCTCAGATGCTGAACTCCGTGTATTAGGTGAAGGACTATGTTGTAAAAATCTTTCAAACTGTTAATTGTCGGTGACTCGGTTCTTCTCCCGGTTCTCTGCTCGGTGTGTCCCGGACCCGTGACACCGGCTGCTCCTGCGGACTGGGGCCGCCCCGGGTGGGACAGTTCCGGGCAGCTGCTCCGAGGTTTTCTGCTCTGACTGGAGGTTTTTTACCAAGTTAGCTCAACAGCTAATCCCAAAAGTCGCGTCACCTGTGCGGACCCGAATGAAAAGTTTCCCCGGAGACGGTGAAGCATCGCGGGACGTTTCACTCGGAGCTGGAGTGAAACTTCGAGCGGAATTTTTCACCTTGGCTTCGGATTTTAGTCGCTTTTACGCATCCGTTAAATTTGCGTTAGAGAAGCCAGCGACTGACGCTCAGCTGCGGGTCATTAATGTCCCTGAGCCGCGGGGACGCTCGGTTCAGGTGCTGTTAGCGGGGGGAGATGCGGTAGAGGGCGGGAGGCTCCGCTCCTCTGCCCGCTGACTCTGACACTCCGGGTCCGCTGCTCTGAGGCCTGCGGGTCAGGCTTCTACCGGGCTCGAGTAGAGCCCGACGCCGCCTTCAGAGGGTCGCAGGCCGGCTGGGGGCGCTGCCGCTGCCGGGCCCGCGCACCAGGTCATGGAGCGGATGGAGGTGGATCAGTGCGCAGGCGCAGGGGGCGGGGCGCTTCGCAGATCCAACAGCGCCCCCATGATCACCAGTGTCAGGTGAGTGGTATTACACCCAAACGTTCAGCACCGAAGCTCTTTTAAAAACCGATGAATTCTTGTTTGGCTTGTTCCCATGACGCCACAAACATCTCTTAAAAAACATGGTCTCATTCCTACACAACAGTCTTTCATTCGGCTGGTTCTTAATTCAACCAGCTGCATTTTAATCCACTAAAATCTAAACTTGTTTTCATAGTTCAAAGTGTTTTGTCATATACAGTCCTGTACATGACATTCTTACTTGGCCTTCTGCTACACGTACCGTGCTTTAAGAGTTTTAAAATACAATAAAATTACAAAATATATATCAACGTAAGAAAAATATGGCCTGTTTTTGTTGTTGCTTTTTTACCATATTCATCCTACAGCTGTTCACTGTTTGTACAAATTGCAAAAATTAATAAAACATTTAGTAACTAGTATTTCCCCCTTTTTCATTAGTCATTGGAATCATAATCTTAATTATGTAATTACATGTATATTAGAACAGTTTGTTCTCTAACTATTGTTTGTTATGTGTGAATTGCTCCTAATTTGGCTGTAATGTCGATCAAGGAACCGTATCTTTCACTTTTTTTTCAGATTCACATCTGAAGAAAAGGCTTATTTTATAACATATTTTACATATTTTGTTGATAGATTTATTCCCCTGTTGTGTTTGTCTTTACCGTCTCTCTCTCTCTCTGTTTATCAATGTCTCTCTCTCAGTGATGGGATGACCGTCTTTAGTCCCGTATCCTCTGCTCGATACCGACGCAGCAGCGTTTCCATCAACCCCAGCTGTCCGTCACAGGTCGGTGTCGGAGAACAACCCCCATCACCTCTTCACGTTAATCTGTACTTTAACATGTTGGTGTCTTGTCTGAACTAAACAAGGTCTATCAAAGACAATTATTAAATTAAATCCACTTGTACAAAATTCAGAAACGGTGATAAATATCTCAGGTCATGTTTGAATGTAGAAACACTGAAAGAGATCAACCTGCTGCTTTTATTTTGAAAGAAAAGGAGTTGGTAACAGTCAGTGCAGCTGCTTTTATTTTGAAAGAGCATGGTGGGTAATCGACCTGGTATAGCAGTACCTCCAGGAACAGTGCACCAACACAGTATATGGCGGTGATGCACCTTGATGTTGGTTGCCACCCACCAATAAACTGAACAAAGAAGAAGCTGATCCCATACAGTTCAGCTACTTTTATTCTGAAAGAACAGGAGCAGCTCTTACATGTGTTTTCAGGTGTGTTAGTGTGGACAGAGGTTGTCAGTTGTGTGGATGAACCTTCATTTTTTTGTTCATCTAATTGTTCTCTGTTTCTTGTCATCTTTCAGCTCATCCCTCTCTCTCCGTTCTCTCTAAGTGGAGACAGACTCGACCAGAAGAGACAGGTGAGGACGGAGACACTGATACAAACCTTCATCATACCTGACGTCCCCATGTTAATAACAGCTGATTGTGTTGGTCACAGGAGGAGAACATGGAGACAACGCTTAGAGGAAGTCTGCACAGGCTCAGGTTTGACACTGACATCATCACTGTTCACCTGGTTAATGACTGTAACCAACTGACTAACCATTAAGCAGTTGTAATTAACCAAAACCAGCTGTAACTAAACAGAACCAGCTGTTGCTAATCATAAACCGTCTGTAACTAACCAGTAACCAGCTGTAACTAAACAAAACCAGCTGTAACTAATCATAAACCAGCTGTAACTAATTATTAACCAGCTGTAGCTAACAATTAACCAGCTGTAACTAGCCACCTCCCCCTCCTCCCACAGTGCTTCCAGTCTGATTCCGGTTCCTCCCGTCAGTCAGTGGCATGAACACACTTCAACTGTGAGTATCTCTTCATACTCTTATTGTGGCAGTGTTTAGTTCTGGTTCCTGTTAGGACGTTTGATTCACTTCATTTCCTGTTCAGGTCAGACCATTTAAACTGAATCCAGATTAGAAACAGTGAATCCAGATCAGACTGTTCAGATTGATCCAGTTTCGAGCTATCAGTGTAAATCCAGATCAGAGGTTTCATACTGAATCCAGATGTTTCTCTATTTTCTTCAGTGGTTTCAGTCGCAGGACAGCGGTGTCACACCAAACTCCTCCCCTAGTCCCACCCGGCGGTTCAGGTGCGTCACAGATAAACACGTTAAAACACATGAAGTTATCTTTATTCTGTTTCATGATGAATCGTGTTTTCACTGTTCAACAGACCCACAGTCAGGGTTCCTGTACTGACTCCACTGAAGAGGAAAGGTAACAAATCTCTTTATATATTAACACAATTAATGAGTGTATATAAAGACCATCAGCAGCCACTTCCTGCCACTGTACAAAGGTGAAGCTAAAATAACAGAATATGAACCCTGCCATGTTGTGGTGTCTTCTGTGTAGTGACCAGCAGGGGGCGACTCCTCTGGTAGTTTCTATAGTAAGTGACTTCTCACTTTATAACGTCAGTAACATTCAGGAGTTTGTCTCAGTCTCTAGTTTCAAGTCTTCTTCAAACAGCTGATGTTCATTTAGTGAATTATGATCATTTAGAGTCAAACAGACCATAAAGCACCGGGGGGGGGTACCACAGTGTGATTGACATCCAGAACCGTCCAATGGGTACATGTGGGCGTGTCCTCAAATGCTCAGTCAGGCTCCACCCCCCCGCTCCTCCACATATGGTTACCTCTGGTTTCAAAAAACCAAGATGGCGCTGAACGAACTGAGGATCCAGAACAGAAACTCACAGACCGACGGGTGACGTTACATGTTTCAGACGTGTGTAATGTAAAAACACATTGTTGTTTTTTTAATCTGTGAGCTTTGGTTGATCAGGTGGAGTCGAGTCCGACGGACCACCAAAGAAGCTTTTTGTTGCAGGGATAACAGACCCCGCCCACCGCAGCAGCTACACGGTCAGGTGAGGATATCACCTGAAACACACACACACTGACATAACACATTCCCTAACCCCTTACCTCGGGCTAGGCCATAAAACGTTACAGATAAAGATAATTATCGCGATATAACTTTTCTTTCGATAGAAGTCGAAGACATGTCGATATAACGTGGATAGAACTCATCCCATCCATGTCTTGACAGACAAACACAAACAGCCAGTAGATAGATGTACGTCATTGATCCCAGTTTGGGAAATGATTGTGTCCCATCAGCCGGTCATTGCACATAGAGCAAAGAACAAAAGGCTAAAATACAAAAGACAACAAAAGAGACAAGCGTGCAAAATTGCACATCGTTTGAACATAAATAAATAAATATGAATATGATATGTGCAAAAAATGTATCCACAGTTACATTTGTACTGCTATGAATGTTTCAAATGGGTCAAAGTGGACAGAAGATGGAGTGGGGACATCTTTCGCCACACACTTCATTTTTCTCACTTTTTATACAGGAAGCCTGTTTAGTTTGGTTCCTGCCTCAACCTGCTTCATCCTTTACCACCTCAGTCTGGAGCTCAGTTCATACAGCAACAGACTCCACGGCTCAAATCTCAGAGAGAATCACTGAGTACCTGGTGGACAGGAATTCTCTACATACCTAAGAGCCCCCCCAACTATACCTAACCTTAACTATACCTAACCTTAACTATACCTAACCTTAACTATACCTAACCTTAACTATACCTAACATTAACAATACCTAACCTTAACTATACCTAACCTTAACTATACCTAACATTAACTATACCTAACCTTAACCATACCTAACCTTAACCATACCTAACCTTAACTATACCTAACCTTAACCATACCTAACCTTAACTATACCTAACCTTAACCATACCTAACCTTAACTATACCTAACCTTAACTATACCTAACATTAACTATACCTAACCTTAACTATACCTAACCTTTACTATACCTAACCTTAACTATGCCTAACATTAACTATACCTAACCTTAACTATACCTAACATTAACTATACCTAACCTTAACTATACCTAACCTTAACTATACCTAACCTTAACTATACCTAACCTTAACTATACCTAACCTTAACTATACCTAACCTTAACTATACCTAACCTTAACTATACCTAACCTTAACTATACCTAACCTTAACTATACCTAACCTTAACTATACCTAACCTTAACTATACCTAACCTTAACTATACCTAACCTTAACTATACCTAACCTTAACTATGCCTAACATTAACTATACCTAACATTAACTATACCTAACATTAACTATACCTAACCTTAACCATACCTTGTACTGCATTCTAACTTATTATTTGTGGGACATGTAGATCCTACCACTAGTGCATCGTGAGCGTGGGGGGGGGTCTTTCTGTTGAGCCTCCTTAGCCCAGGGTTCGGAACCCGTTTAAGACGCCTCACATTTCATCACATATATAATCTATATATAAGCCTTTCATTGGTCCCCTTGTTGCCTGTGCTCCTCTTGAATCTAAACCTGATTCTTACCCTCACAATGTCCTCACAAAGATATCTGTACCAGTACACACACACACACACACACACACACACACACACACACACACACACGTGTCAAATGATGAATAAAATAAATTAATAAATCTCCTCCTCCTCCTCAGTGTCTCTCAGTCGACGGCAGAGCCTCCACCAGCAGGAGGCGTCAGTCCTCAGTCCAGCCCTCTGTCCCTCTCCCCTCCTCCCTCCTTCACCCACTTCAGCTCCCACCAGCAACCTGGACACTAAACCCCGCCCCCCAACACCCACCCTCATCGCACCTTATCCAGTGTTACTGTAAGTTCCGCCTCTTCCTGTCACCACATTTGATGGACAGAAGAACCACAGGAAGTTCAGAAGTGACAGTTGAGACATTTCTTCACTTTCAGTGCTGCTCGTTGTCATGGAAACTCTGAGACTGAATCATCTGTTTGAAAATATAATCCCAGTTTCACTCTTCAGTTAATCTCATGTTGGACAAACATTTGTCGAACAGAATGACTTTTCGGCGTTGAACCCGAGAATCAACGCGTTTGATTCAGATACGAAGAGGAAGTGAGTTTCACACGTTGAGAAGCACACGACCCGATGTTCAGCTCAGCGAAGACGTCCTGACGCTTTCTCTGACAACGGGACAATCACGTCCAACATTGACAGAGCCCGAGACTGATCTGACTCGTCGCTCTATCGTTTTATGAAGGCACAGATCATCTCTGATCGATTATTGGACGTTTCTGAAGAAGCTACAATAAAGTCTTGAGTTCTTATCAAGACTGAAAGAAGTTGATCTGAATCGTCTCTAAAGGAGTTGAAGCACTTCAGGTTCCACAGAAATCAGTCCAGTCGACTCCTGCAGGAAACAAACGGAACAGAAGCTTTACGTATTCAAACTTTTATCAAGATTAATTCAGAAAAGATCCTGAATCCGGCATCATGAGGGTTCGTGATTCACCTGTAGCAAGAAAGACAGAAAATAAAGACGAGGACACGTCTCCACTTCCTCCTGAAATGAAGCTTAATATCTCAGATATGAACGCTGCCATCTTGTGGTGATGACGTCATTACAGTCAGTCTGTGCGGCAGTGATCGAGGAGTGGAGCCGTGGTATCAAGGTCCCGCCCCACACACTCAACCAATCCTGAGTCAGTCTCAGCTGTCAATCATCACGTCTCAGCTTGTTTTTAAATCATCAAATAACTGATTCAAACCAAACTGATCAGAAACAAACATCAGAGAGAGAAGAACGACCTGAAACGACAGAAACATCTTTACAACCATTTTTGACCTGTACTGCAGCCAGCCACCAGGGGGCGATCCAAGTGATTTGGCTTCACTTTTGGGAGCCTAAATGTCGTCCATGTGTAAATGTTTATACACCAGCACTTCGTCAACTCAGAGAACCAGGGTTACACACTTCATCGTCATTACTTGTGTCGTTAAATTTCACGTTATTTACATGTTTATCTCTGAAGATCACGACACAAATTATTGTATAAAAAATCCAAAGAAACTACAAAGTTTTTGTTCACTGACGAAACTTTTTTCGTGTTTTAACGAAATGTTTCAGTGTCTGACCTCGACTGACGCTTCCTCCTTTTACTAGAAGAAAGTTGACGGACTTGAAGTCGTCTTGTTTGTCGCAGGACGTTTGACGAACGGGCTCCTGCTCAGTAGAAGACGGTTGGTTTGTTTATAGTGTATCTATATGTGAATATTGACCGAGAGCAGCTGATTCGTTCTCACTTCAGCTGCAGTTTGATTGTAAATATTGAATCTGCAGAAACGACCATACTTTCAGATCAGAAGCCGACTTGGTTGTCGTGTTTTATGTCACTGTTACAAACAAAGTGAATCAAAGTGTTGACTGTGTCGTCCCACTCACTGAACTGAAATATTACCCATGATCCTCTGCTTCCTGACCCTGAAGAGCTGCAGCTGTAAATCCACCAAACTCTGTTAAATTTAACAGTTTCCTGCTGAACAGTGGAGATAAACTCTGGTTGTTAATAACTTCAGAGTGTTTCTAACTGATCTCAGTTCAGCTTCACTCTTCACCTGCAGCTGGTTGTGACAGTTGAAGCTGTGACTCAGTCAGTTCTTCTCACAGGAGATGGAACCCACTCAGCAGAGTCACAGAGAACAGACGCTCAGGGAGAGAAGGAGGAAACTTTCTCCTGTTCA
Organism: Verasper variegatus; assembly: GCA_026259375.1. NCBI lineage: Eukaryota > Metazoa > Chordata > Actinopteri > Pleuronectiformes > Pleuronectidae > Verasper > Verasper variegatus. Next base: position 423,823 of record CM048051.1, read on the forward strand.
CACTCACACATCAGACTCACTTTCATCAAGCTGCTGCTTTCAGGTAGAACAGCTTTTGCATAGATGCTTTAATTATATCATGATGATATGAACTCATGTTGGCCACAAATGATTCAGAACGGATGATAATCCTAATTAAGTGAAACAGTTCACTGTTGTGAACTTTAATTTTGCACATATCTCCTGCACTGTTATATAGTCAGGGAATCTCCATATTGATATAAAGATGTCAAACATCAGCAGCTCTGTGTCGTTCTGTGGTTTCATTCCAACATCTACAGACACAATCACGTTTGTGACCAAAAAACAATCCCTCAACAAAATGATCTGCTTCTTCTTCGTTGGTTTATTATGTGTTGAAAATCATCAAACAACTAATTCAAACCAATCTTTATTTAGTCTGTGATTCACATGTTGGATTTGTAAAAGAAAATTCACTGATGTGGATTTTTGACATTAGCGGCCGATGTTTTTTTGGCCTCAAAATGGATCGTAAAGTTTAATTAAAAGTTTCAAAGACGAGCTGCAGCAGCTTCCTGCTTCAGTGTTTTCGCTGTCGCTCATCGTTGTGCCTCAACATGTCGCCATCTTTAACGTCAGATCTGAGACTTTATTTTCCTGAGATTTTTAGATTCATCTGACCTGCTGCTTTATATCTCGTGACTGTCTCAGTGAGTTTATCCTGCTTCTAAAAAGACAATATTCCTTGTTATCTTGGAGTCAGTCGTTGTTCAGACGTCGGCCTCAGATCTTTATCAAATTAAGGCTTTAAAATGTGAAGCTCGTTACGATAGCAAATATCTGGATTATTTTGTACGGTGTAAAAGCAATTCATTAATTTGTTAATGTCGCCCCCTATAGGCTGCATATCTCATGACAGTCTGTGCCTAGATCTTGTAATTTAACATCAACCTACGTGACTTTTCAACAATCTGTTTATAAGAAGGTTTTTCTTACAGGAGGAAAAATGACCTTAAATATTTAGGTTTTTGTCGCAGGATGGACGTAACTCCGCGCTAACGCCTTGCTGCCAAACGACTAAAGCTTTAACACCTTTGGAATTTTGCACTTTCAACATTCAAACTGTTTGAAGAGAAAAAGTGTTCACGCTGCGGGAGCTCGTACAAATTTCTGCTTTAAGTAAAGTTTTTACACCAAAATATACGTTTTATAAAAATAGTGGTAAAATAAGTTTTCATTGTCAATTTTCTGTTCATAACTGATTCAAATCTTCAGGAAGTCTCGTTTTAAATCCACTTCAGTTTTTATTTCAGTTTCATTTACAAAGTTTCCAAAATGTTTCTTATGAAAATATATTTCTAATAATTTGATTTCAAACATTTCTAATGACATGAAAATGATCTTGTTGGTACGTAAAGAATGTTCTTTCTAGAACATTCTTGTCCGAACACGAGATGGATGTTGTTGCCACAAGTTTTATTTTCTTGTTCTTCATGAACACAAACTTGTGGATTTAAGATGAAACCGGCGACAGGTTTTGTTCGTCCATGTGCTGATCACGAAGTGAGTGTGGGGGCGCTGTTGTCTGTCTGTTTGCTGTCATGCAGACAGTCAATGGTTCTTCAGTATTTAAGTTTCACTCTGGCAAAACAAAATCATTTCTCAGCACCGATACGATCATAAGGTTTTGTGCTAAGCTAACTAGCTAGCCTGGTATTAAACAGATGAGTTTTATCAAACTCATTAATTTAACTCACCTGAAGAAGCTCAACCTCAAACTATTTATCACTTTTAAGTCAAAAGAGAAACTTTGCTTTTAAGTGAAAAACGTACAAAGTTCTTGTGTCTTGAGGTTTCTCTTTACTTCATCTTCACCAGCTGATGATTTGTTTCTCGATGTAATTGAGCTGCGTTGTGTCGTTTATGATTTAAACCGTGACTGTAACTGAAGAATTACAGCGACAGCTTCATCTTTGAGTTCAAAACGTTCGTTAAGTGCTGAAAAATTATGAAAATCATCCAGAGTGAGATCCGACTTTAAAAAAGGGCTGCAACGTTTTATTCAACGTGAATAAGGGAACTAAAAGCACATCATGAAAACAAAGTATTTTTAAAGTGTAAATATTTTTTCTTTCTTTTGGACAAATTCTCTACGTAAGACGGAGGAGATGTATTTTTATGCAACAGAATAATTCAAGTCTATATTCATGTGTTCATCCTCTCAGCTGTAAACATGATGCAGGATGACTTAGTTTTAATGGAAACATGTTCACATTATAAATAAATATAATGTATATGAAAACTATCAATAAAAGAAAATCTGAAACAAACCAGGAACTGTCATTTGTCGGAACGTCACTATGGTGAAGGAAAAAAGTTACGAAAGTCTTTACGATTTAAAAGATGAATTTTTACTAGAAAAGAAAGAAATTGGTCTAATTTTTTATTAACATACTAAAAACAATGTTTTTACATCAGTGAATAACAAACAGTTCAAACATCACATTTTCTAACTTTCTGTCTTTGTTCAGTTTTCTTCTGCAAACAGACATTTGTATTATTGTGACTCTTAAAGGATGAAACCACGTGAGATGTTTTTAAAGATTTTCATCGTCAGTAACAAAGCGACATGTTGGTTTGTTAATAAGAATAAAAATCTTCTGATCAGAAGTTTGTTGAATCTTGTTTTGAAGACGGAGGCTGTAACACACAAGGTTTCAGATCGATGCTTATTTAAGATTAAATTAAAGTGAAACATGAATCGAGAGAACAAGTTACTCACGATGGGTCTCGATGTGATGTTCAACGCGTTTCCTCTCGATTTAACAACAAAAACTCTTGTTTGATTTTAAAAACTAAGTGAAATATAATTCTGCTTCAAAGAGAAAAACAAACTCAGGTAATATTTTCAAAAAGAAGAAACTGTTTCTTTTGGATCCAAAATAAAAATTTTAACAAAAACTGTTGAATTTTAAAATGAACGCTAATGAAGAGAATCGTGTGTTTGAGAGAATGCCTGGAGGTCAAAGGTCAGCGGGAGAGAAGCGGGAGGTCACTGGAGTTCATGATGAGACTGGAGTCCAGGTTCAGACTCTCTGAAACACGAGCAAAGACATTTTCACGTTTCACTTATCAGACGAGAAAAAGGTGTCGTTAACAAGTTGTTGGTGACGGTACTGATGTACGCGTTGTGTATGTTAAAAGTTGTGTGTTAATGAGCTGTTGGGTGTGAACAAGTGTTTAACGAGTTGTACGTTAGCAAATGTTGTGTCAACGAGTTCTTGTATGTTAACGAGATGTTTAACGAGTGTGAAACTGACCTTGGTCGAAGTTGAGTTTCTTGTTGGACGATCCGTCTCCGAGTCCTTCGATGTCGACGAGGTCACTGTTCACGTCCGAGTCGTTCAGAGCGCTGAGGGTCACATCTGTAGGCGGAGCCATGTGTCATCATCATGTCTAAATCTGATTGGACAGGAGTCACTTCCTGTTATTTCTCACCTGCTGTTTTCTGCTTCTTGAGGGGCGGGGCCAGGGAGGGGCTGTTCTGCATCCCTGTCGCCACGACAACTTGCTGGGACGGCACAGCAATCATGGCGGGTGCTGAGGGGGCGGGGGCCGGCGCCATGGCAACTGTGGATTTCTTCATGTTCTTCTTCGGGGATTCAGAGGAAATGGGGACTCGGCTGTCTTCATACAACTTCCTCTTCACTGTGCTCTTTATCTGAGCGCTGCGGAGGAGGAGGAGGAGGAGGTGAAGAGAGGAGGACAAGACGAACATAAAATGTGATCATCAGCTTCAGGAGAAACACTTTCCATCTGTTTCCAGTCTTTATGCTAAGCTGTATGATGATCAGCTGTGTCCTGAGTGCTTCCTCTGATGGAGGATGAAGAACAACGTGTTTGATCTTCATCACACTCACACAGTTCGCTCTTTGATCACGGAGCTGATGTTGTTCAGATCGTCTCCAAAGCGACGAACAGCCAAACGAAGCATCTCGATCTCCGTCTCCGTCCACTTGGCTCTGAGGAGCAGAAGAGAGGAAGTGAAGGTCAGAGAAGGACAGACACCAGATGTCCTGAAGAAGACAAGCGTGGCTCTGACCCTGCAGGACTGGAGTCAGACACCGGGTGGAGCTGCATCGTCAGTTCTCCCAGTTTGCTGAAAGCGGCTCCAGCTGCAGAGAAAATCTCTCCGACCTGTTGGACACAAAGAGTTCACTCACTCTGTTCCCCTGGAAACATCAGCACCAATGTTTGGTTCCTGTCTGTTTCATGGTTCTTGAGAACAAGGTTAAAGGTCTTCTTCTTCTGCTGCTGCTGCTGCAGGTGGATCTCAGGAGGACATTGTTACCTCTCACTTCCCCAGAACACATCTACTACTGTAATAACGCTCCTCTAGCACCTGCTGATGAAGCACAAACAGACAGAAACACACGTCACGACTCTCATGAGTCTGAACTTCAGCCTACACTCACCTTTGCTGACGCTGACGTCATATTTAAGTGACGAGGATAAAACTTCTTTAATTTATTCTTGAATCTAAATAACGAGCTCAGCTAGCTGCTAGCCACAGTTAGCTTCTGTAACGTTAGCTGGCTCAGTAGCGCGCTTCCATCGAGAAATTAACGAGATTTGAAAACGAAGCTTCGGCAGAAAAACGCAGATTCAACGTCAAAATTGTTTTCAATCGTGAATATATCTCATGTTCGGAGAAAAGGTCGAAAATACGAAAAACAAAGAAGAAGAACAGGAAGCAGCGGCAGCTACCATTGGTCCGTCTCAGCGGAAGAGGCGGGGCCTGTGGTCTCAGACATTTGATTGGTCGCCTCTGTGAGTCACGACATTGGCCGAGCTCCTCCGAGTGACGCAGATCAGCTGATCGCGAGGCTGCTTCGATCACAACGGTTCTCGGTTTGAATGAATCGGAATCAAACCAGTTTCTGATCGATCGATCGATCACCGGACACCGACATGCCGTCGCTTCTGTTCTGCGGGCCGAAGGTGGCCGCCTGCGGGATCGTGATCAGCATCTGGGGGGTCATCATGCTGGTAAGAACCGCGGAGCAGGAACCGACTAGTTCCTGGAGTCCGCCGTCCGGAGGGATGGACGTCGAGACGATTTCTTTTATTTAGAAAATGAAACGTGTTTGTCTGTTTTCATCAAAGCTCGTGACTTCGTCTAATTACCGGAGCGAAACACCCGGACCCGAAAACTCATCCGTGTCCGGGTGGTAGACGGAGCCCACGCAGGCCCGGCCCACACGGCTCGTGACCAACATCAGCTGCAGCTCGTTTTCTGTCGATCATCAGAAAATCTATTCGTGACTGATACTCGATTACTCGATTACTCGTTTCAGTTACATGTAACAACTGAGGAGCAATAATCAGAAAGTCAGAGCAGCCTGATGAATATATCATATTAGATATGTTTCTCTGCTGATTGTTGATTATTGATCAGACCGGGATCATCCGCTGGGGACACAGATGGAGATTTTGATTCTGTTTCACATGAACCACGTGACTCATTATCGTCGTTGTCATGTGACTGCTAAGAACAGGAAGTGGCTTTTTCCACAGAGTCAGAAAAAAGGAACAACTGTGACCTCACTGACCTTGTGAGCGTCTCTCTTCTCATTGCCGAGCTCCACCGTCTCTATAAAACTATCTTACCCATAACTGAACCAGAACATAATCAGATCCAACTATCAGGGCCTCGCGTTGACCCTCTCTGTGACCCCGGGGCCTCGCGTTGACCCTCTCTGTGACCCCGGGGCCTCGCGTTGACCCTCTCTGTGACCCCGGGGCCTCGCGTTGACCCTCTCTGTGACCCCGGGGCCTCGCGTTGACCCTCTCTGTGACCCCGGGGCCTCGCGTTGACCCTCTCTGTGACCCCGGGGCCTCGCGTTGACCCTCTCTGTGACCCCGGGGCCTCGCGTTGACCCTCTCTGTGACCCCGGGGCCTCGCGTTGACCCTCTCTGTGACCCCGGGGCCTCGCGTTGACCCTCTCTGTGACCCCGGGGCCTCGCGTTGACCCTCTCTGTGACCCCGGGGCCTCGCGTTGACCCTCTCTGTGACCCCGGGGCCTCGCGTTGACCCTCTCTGTGACCCCGGGGCCTCGCGTTGACCCTCTCTGTGACCCCGGGGCCTCGCGTTGACCCTCTCTGCTCTGTGTGTTTCAGGCGATGCTGGGAATCTTCTTCTCTGCGAAGTCGGCAGTGTTGATCGAGGACGTCCCGTTTACTGAAGACGACATTCGTAACGAGTGAGTCCGACATTCATAACGAGAAATAATGATCAGATTATTAAAAGACCACAAACAGTGGAAAATCTAATGGTGAATGTTTTTTCTCTCCTGCAGTAAAAACCCTCCTCAGAACGTCTACGCTCTCTATAACCAGGTCGGCATCAACTGCTTCATTGCTGCCGCCATCTACGTGGCTGTGGGCGCCGTCTCGCTCTGCCAGGTGCGACTCAACAAGCGCCAGGAGTACATGGTCACATAGAGCGGCAGCCGAGCCTGACCTCCCCAGGGCGTCAGTCTGTTATTTATTTTCAAAGTAAAAGCTTCTGTGTGTTTGTTGTGATGTCATCATTCCTGTAAAGATTCTTTGAAGTGACCAAACGTAATCGATGAACGAGTCCAACGCGTTCAGTTTACAGTTTTCTTTAATTCCTGGTTCGTCTGAAGTGAACTGATCAAACAGCCGGACTCACACGTTGTGTTAACGCTTGATGTGGGCGTGTCCAACACTTGGTTCGCTTGCCATCGCTCTCTTGTGCAAACCCGTCATGTTAACCATCAATACGACGAAGGGAAGTGCACGAGAAATAAAATCCACGGATGACGTCACCACATCCAAAGTGAGAGAGCAGCGTTTCCTCCAGAGGTCAAAACTGTAGATCGTAAATTTGTTTGTCAAAATGACAAATGTCAAATAATCTGCAATAAAGTTTGTGTGTAAAAACTTGTTTTGTTTGATTTACATGAAGTTTGCTTTGAACCCGTTTAATATTCCAGATACTTTAAGTACATTTAATGGTGTAAAAATAAAGACAGTTCAGTGGAAATAATCAGGCTGAAATTAAAAATGAACAAATCATCTTTCATTCTACTCAACTTTATTAAAAAATAAACAATCGGTAAACATGCGCAGTTTTTAGAGAAGAGAAACAGTGAAATTGATTTTACTTTGAAAAAAACAAACAATTGGCAACATGAGTTTGTCTGCAACAGAAACAAATGAGTATATTGATCAGTGACGAGTTTCATCCAGTTTGTGGAGAATAAAAATAACCTGACGTTTGATTCTCCAAAAATATAAAATGTATTTAAACTCAATCTGGTTTTGAGTGAAACTCTTCACTGAGGAATCCAAAATAAAAATAAACTTGTTTGTTGTTCGTTACATTTACATTCAAACCAAACTGAAAAAGCAAAAATCTACAAAAATAGACGTCAGACATTTTTCACTCCACACGTGGAGTCGTTTGTTCGACGCCGCCGCTCGTCCACCATCTTTATTCACATATCAACAGCTGCCTCGATGCTAAGCTAACGGCTGCTGTCACTTATAAAACCACATCTTTGAAAAGATTATCTGTGAGGCGGAGCTTGTTTGGGTCAGAGGTCGAACGAGTGATTCAGAGTTACATCATCACACGGTGACGAAGACGCTACTCAAACGTCCCGAGCAGGAATAATAATAAACTGAAATTTAATCCGCCATCTTCCTGGAAACAAAGATCAGCTGATCAAACAAACCAATCGAGTTTCACTTCGTCTTCACCGGTCAGTTTGTTACCATGGTTACAGACGTCCCAAGGTTTCTTAACTTCACACAGAAACCAGCAGATTCATCTATTGATGGAAAATATCTTTAGTTCCACAAAAGAAGACTGGACTCACTGGGAAGTTTTAACCTGAAATTTTAAACCAGATAGAAACAGGATTTAAACTAAACTGAATCAAAACCTTCAAGAACCGAGACGACTTCAACTAAACTGTTGAACCGGTTTCCACCGATTCAAATGTGAAAAAGCTCTGACTCATTTCCTGTTGATGTTTCAAACACTTCCTGTTTCGTGACGAATCATCGGAGCTTAGTTTTTTTCCTTCTAGAAAAACTGAAGCCGCTCAAACAGACGACGTCCAGAAACTGATGAAACGTTTCTCTCTGCGTCGGCTGGAACGCTTCACTCTGACACAGTCTCTGCTCTCATTGGCTGATGATGAGCTGTCGAAGGTACGACTGCGTGAGGCCTCGCAGCTCCTCCAGCGTGTAGTCCTCCGGCATCGGGAGGCGGGTGATGTGTGGCGCCAGCTGAGCGAGCGGGATGCTGAGGGAGTCGGACGCAGCGTCGCCCTGCTGCAGACTCAGCACCGCACGCAGGATGTTGGAAACACGCTTTGCCATTTCTGCACAGAGGGAGGGAGGAGGGAAGAGGGAATTTCAAACTTTCATGTTGTCCTGTTCATCTAACTTCAGCCAATCAGGGACAGATGTTTATTTGGAGGGAAGAGCTGCGGTCTCTTCTGGACTCCGCCCCCTTTAAACTGAATAATTCTGAAGCTCTCACCTGATTGGGCGAGCCGGTCTCTGGCGGTCCTGCAGGGCAGGAGTTCGATTCTGCCGCAGAGAGACGTCACGTCGGTGTAGAGACGCTCGAGCTCGTAACCAGCGTTTTCCATCTGACGGCGAGGACGAAGACATCAACAACATTAGTGCATTTACTCAGTTACTTTATTGAAGAACAGTTACTTTACTCATCGTTACAGCCAGCACTTCCTGCATTTCACAATAAAAGTCCCTCTGTATTTATGACCTTTACTTTGATATTTGATTCATTAATTTACATCTTTTATTTTATACTTTTTCAGAGCATCACAGCAAATTTTTTTTGTAACTTCGCTTGGAAGTGACAAACTCACTGAAACGTAAAAAAACATCTTTTATAAATTTGTATTTACACAGAGACAGACACACACACACACACACACACACACACACACACACACACACACTCACACTCACACTCACAACCTGCTGGATGTCCTGCAGAGTCTTAATGACCCTGATGTAGTCCAGGTAAACCCTCCCCGCAGTGTCCCAGTCCTGGATGCTGGTGCTGTGTTCAGGGACCGCCAGCCCCTCCAGGAACTCCAGCAGGTAGTCGTGGTTGTCGTTGATGATGCAATCTACAGGGAAAACCATGAGCTTGTTTACAAAACAATTAAATAGCTTAAAAACTCATTCAGGTCTTTATTTAACTCCGACCTGAAGCCAGATGTTGGATCAGCAGCCGGTGACACTGGTTCCAGTATCCGGCCCGGTACAGATGCAGCGCTTCCTGGTGTCTGTTTGCATCTCGGTGTGCTCGTGTGGCCTTGGCCTCGTGGATCCACTGCTCTGGGATGAGCAGTCTCTCCGTCAGGAAGCGCTCCCTCCGGACAGACTCGTCAGTCTCCTGCAGGGGGCAGTGGAGGGTCAACATCTCTCTGACGGCTCGTTCCCGCTGACTGAAGATGCAGAGAAAATGTCAGTTATTCTTCAGGGACGACGAGGGTCAGAGAAACACGTCTCACTCTGTGCTGCTACAACACAACACTGAAGCTCCTGCAGGAAGAACTGAACATCAGCTTCTGACGATCTTTGATATGATGTTTCAGTCACGTGACAGAATCAGTGAAGCAGCTCTTCACAGGAATAAAAAAAGGAACAAACTGAAACACCCGACATTATGTGGACGTGATTTAAGGAGGTGAGGACGTACGAGTGGTCGGGGATGTGCAGAAGGATAAAGATGGCCATGTGCCAGAGGCCGGAGCTCTCCAGTTGTGCGGCGTAGCTGGCGTGGAGGAGTCCCTGGCGTGAGGCACTCAGGTGGCTGTAGTGCAGCGACTGCAGGACGCCCCACAGGTGCCAGCTCAGACGGTAATCCAGACGCTCCCAGGTGACGGTGAGAGGATCCAGCAGCTGCTGCAGACTGTAGTGTCTGCAGGAGGACACACAGGAAACTCAGGATTTGAAGGACATTTTACACATATCACATCAACCTGTGGATTCATTAACATTCATTTTTATGAGTGTTTGTGCATCAGGACGTGTTTACCTGTCACTGTAGAGTTTGAGCAGGTGGAAACAGAGGTCGTACAGAGGTCGTTTAGACTCCTCCTCCTCTTCCATGTCCATCTTCTCCACCTCCAGGTACGGAGGCAGGGGGGCACAGGCGTACTTCCCCCCCTCACATGAGCCCTGCAGGATGAATGAAGAAATGATGATCAGTGGAGGAAGGAGCAGAAAGTCTCTGGTTCTTTGTGTTTGACTTAACTACGAATAAAATGTAAAAAGAAACAGCAGGTGACCTGGAAGGCAGCTTCATATTTAGCGAGGGCATCGGCCATGGAGGCAGTCGGAGGCAACATGAACCAGAGGTGGACAGCCACGCAGCGTTTCCAGTCCAACTGTGAGCAGACGTTCACCACGGAGTCCGACGACTGCCACACCTGCAGGGACAACAGGAAACAGCCTGAATGACACGGTGAACAAGACAATCACCAACTGTCTCCATGTCCTCATCGCTTTTCTATAATCTGAAACATCTAACTTGTTCTGTAAAGCTACTGTTTCTGTTCTAACACGATCAAACTCAAAAGGTGTCGTACAGGTTTCCCTGCCAAAAGCGTGAAGATGCGAAGTCGCTCCTCTGGTAGGTAGCTGTCAGTCTGCATGCGGTTCCAGTCGGCGAGCTGAAGAGCCAGCAGGTCACGACAGTACTGAGAGCCCAGGGCCTGAGACAGCAGCAGCGACAACCGATGGTCACCTGAAGACCAAGAGCACAATGTTGCAACATGTTGAAATTGATCTTAAAGTCTCCCGAGAGAAAAGATTTAATGGAGCTAAATGTCTAGTTTCCTCCTCACCTTCCCTCTGTGCGACTCGACACGCCTCACTGATGCGGTTGCCCGTCAGGTAGCTGAAGATGGCCTCCGTGTGGCGACCCTTCCCCGCCAGAGCCACCTCCTCCTCCACCCTGCCGGTGGCACCGCGGGACAGCCAGGCAGAGAAGGTCCGCCGTCTCTCCAACTGCTGCTCATAGTCACTTGGCGTCTCGATGTCTGGCTCTTGGTGGGCGGGGCCCAGCCGGCCCCAAAGAGCCTCACACAGGGTCCAGACCTCGGCCCAGTGGCCCAGGAGAGCTGGAAGGAGAGAGGTCAAAGGGTCAAATGTGGAGAAGTGACATCATCAGAACATGTTCTTTTCCAAGCTCCACTCTTATTTTGAAATTCTGTCAAAACACAAAGTTGCTGTTATTTCTCTTACGGTCTGCGTCACCCTGTGTGTCGTTCAGCTCTGTGATCCACTTGGCGTATTCGTGCAGCGCTGCCACACCAGTTTGCGGCCGCACCAGAGGGCAGAGGACGGAGTCTGTGATGCTGATGATGCTGTGCTCCAGGCAGATCTCCAGGGGGCGCTGCAGCACTGTGTGGCTCTCTTCACCCTCTCCCTCCCCAGTCTTCGTCACCTGAGGCTCCAGACCGACCAGCTGCTCCAGCGTCACTTTGTAGGGGCTTTCCACGAGTCTGCAGGAGACGATCAGAAACACGTTCAATTTTCATTTGGAGAAAATATTATAAACATCATAAATTGTATTTGTTTTCTGTCTTACGGTTTGTTCCTGGCAGGTTTTGGCAGGAAGCTGAAGTCGGTCTTGGAGCTCAGGTCTTTGCGGTCGAGCTGTTTAGAGCCCAGCGAACTGAGCCGGTCTCCACAGTGCGCCAGCGTCCAGCCAGGACCCCAGCCAACACGAAAGGACCGACCCTTGAACAGCCCGACATCCATCAGCAAACCTCCCTGTGAAACGTGCCACAGTTTTCTTTATTTCTTATATTATTTTTCAGTGTCACCACTGGAGGCAGTAACGTGTCAAGTGAGGCTGCAGCAACTTCATAAACAAAAACAACGAAGCAGCAGCAACGTTTCCCTAAAGAACGTCTGAAAACAAAGAAACCACAATGACGACATGACAAATCATCTGGATCGCCCCCTGGTGGCTGGCTGCATAAAGTCTGAGAGGCTCGCCAACACATTTCCTTTCCCTAAAACACTTTTAAATAAATATATTGCTGACAAGCACAGGCGTCCCGAGCGCAGGACGGGGTGAAGGTGGTGCAGGGAGGCAGTGGGACCCCCTCATCAGTCATGTAGTATGAACTCACAACTGTAAGACTCCCGATGATCGGACAGGAAGTCGTGTGAACACATGCATAAAAAACACCAACCTTCCCCGAAGTGACCGACTCTTTGAGAGGGACAGGGCCGCCCATGCGCCGCACGCCAACCGTCCTGATCGACGGCTCTGGAGTTCGGGGGGGCAGTAGGAAGGAGGGACCCTGTCCTGCCCAGTGTAATGAGCGGGGGGTGTCCGCCCGGGACAGAGGAGAGTCTGAGATCTGAGAGAGGAGGCCGGAGGTAAAACGAGCCTGAAGAAGACCACCCACTGAGAGAGAGAGAGAGAGAGAGAGAGAGAGAGAGAGAGAGAGAGAGAGATTAACATTGTTTAACCCTCATGAAATAACAATTTGTTAATCAACAAGTTGATCGGCACCGGACAGAGTTCTGTACCAGAGGATCGGCTCTGAGCTCCGGGCAGAACGATGCGAGGGGACGAGACGTCAGTGGAAACTTTCATCGCTCCTCGGCCCTGGAACAAATCACTGTCCTCCTCGTCCTCAGCAAACAGGGACGCCTTCATGATCTGCAGAAAGAACGAGACAAAGCTCCACGTTTATTCTGGTGACGTGATGTACTTCCTGTCTGTGGACTATAGTCTCTACCTGGAGCGTGTGCGGGTTGATGCCCAATGTTGATGCGATGTGGCTGGATGCAGAGATACCATCAAGCTCAGCAGAGGTCAAACCTCCGAGCTTCCCGCATGTCGTGTCTGTCTCCCCGGGCAGGTCGCTGTCCTCCTCCCCTCCCAACAGGCTCTCTGTCGGGAAACTCTGGGTGATGTCGGCCATGTCGCTGTCCAGCTCCGCCACGCCACTGGGAAGATCCACGACAGTGGACTGAAGAAACAGAGGCAAACATTGATTATTGATCATGACGGATCAGACTCATGGCTCCTGTGAGTGTGAAGGAGAGTTAGTGGATAAATCACTTGTTGATGAACACAATCGAAAACAGTGAGAGTTCCTCCTCTGAAATTAAATTAAAAACTGAACTGAAGTTTTTAGGGTTAAAGAAATTTGACTACACAGCTTCTGCATCAGATTTTTATCATCGTTTGTTGTTCTTCAAACAAACTTTACAGAACAAAGATAAAAAATCATTTTCATTCACTTTATACATTTTTTTACTTTACTTTATTTAGAGATAAAACAAAGAAAGTTTGTCACACGACTTGAAGCAGGTTTGAGTTTCCTGCTGAAGAAGTTTGACCTTTACAAAATCATTTCAAACCACGAGGAGCTCATTTTAATACATCAGAATAAAAACAACGATTCTCAGGGTGTTTTTGTTCATTTTGCTTATTGCAGTGTTTGTGTTGTCATGACGATCTGTTCCTCAGCTAGAGGACGTCACATCTGTAAATCTACAGAGAACATCTGCACCACACGTTCACTTCTTTGTTTACAATTGACCTGGAAACCAGAAATTCCTCAACAACTTTCTGGAACCAGTTCCCTTGACTCAACACGTCAGTTTCAGACCTGGATCCACTTTGGTTTTCCTCATGAGAATCATCAGGTTTTACTGCGGCTCAAAATGTCGAAGATTTCATAAAACCCACAAATTTCACCCCCGCTTCTCCTTACACAGCCACTACAGGCCCCCCCCTCAAAAAAGAAAAACGAGGTATGAATCACAGCGTGGATTTGGAGATTGGTTACACCCCGAGGTGCGACGCTTTGAGAGAAGAGGCTTGAATGAATGTTGTGTTACAGAGACGATAGTAAAAATAACCTTTAATTTATATTTTGTATAAAATATTTTGTCTGTTTATGTCTATAAAGATTTTTTACTCAAATCCCTAAAATGTTTGATTTCAAGGAGCCCTGAAATAACAGAAAGCGGTTGTTTCCTGCTCAGAGAGATGACGTCTCAGTGTTTTCAAACTAAAGAACAACAACTCAATATAATAACATTTATTTATAAAGCATTTTAGAGCATAAAATGTGAAACTGATCGACCGTTGCTCGTGACCTCAAATGAACCCGGCACGAACAAGAATTAAACCTTAGACCAAATCGAGATGGACGACATGACAGCTCCCGAAAAGTAAAGACAAATCTTCTGGATCGCCCCCTGGTGTCTGGCTGCAGTATAGGTCATAAACCCCTCCTCCATGTAAACCCCTCCTCCATGTTAGCAGTTGGGACATGAACCAAACTAAAAAAATCTAAGTAGGTAAATAAATGTTTGTAAAGATGTTTCTGTCATTTCAGGTCGTTCTTCTCTCTGATGTTTATTCAAGTGTTTCTGATCAGTTTGGTTTGAATCAGTTATTTAATGATATAAAAAGACTGAGACGTCATGATTGACAGCTGAGACTGAATGAGGATTGGTGGAGTGTGTCTGTGGATGGGACCTTGATACCACGACTCCCCAATCACTACTGCACAATATCCAATGGCAGCGTTCATGTCCAAGATATTTTAGCTTCATGACTGTACGACGAGAGGAAGGGGTAACAAAAAAAACATCCAGAGAACTTCCGATTCTGATTAAAAACAGTTTTAGTGAAATGTTCCTTTTATCACTGCGGATGACGACGACAAAGGATGAACAGTGTGGATGGGCGCAGGCTGCTCTACCTGAGCCTGTGGCGCCACCTGATGCTGGGAGGGCGGAAGTTGCTGCTGCAGCTTGGAGGGAGGAAGTGACATCATGGTCTTCAACTTCTTGGGGTCGGTTTTCAGAGGGATGTCGTCCTCCTCGTCAGAATCCTGGAGGCCATACTTCGAGAAGTGGGCCACCTGAGAGAGGAGGGGGGAGGAGTCTGTTACACCTGAGAATCACCTGAATGATGTGAGAGTATTCGCTCGGATGACAACCAAATTCATTTAGATTAATTAAATGTTCTCAGTCACTGACCTCGAACACCCAGGACCCCGTCTCAGTTCTGTACTCCAGGAAACGTGCTCCCTGTTTGCGCGAGGCTTTCTCCAGCCGACCCTCGTAGTTCATGTCGGACAGACGCTCGGGGCTCCTGATCTGAGTACAGGTCGTTTTGTCATTTGGCCAAACGCCATCCAGGGTGACCTCTGCTCGTCTACACACAAAGTGACGACATGAGATTAGGACATGAGCTAAATGACCCCTTCCCACACAGAAGGATTTTAGACTTACCTGTTAAGCCCCTCCCCCTCTAGTGGCTTGTTTTTGTCATCCGGGTACACAATGACCTCCTTGCGCCTGAAGTGGACGATCTCGTCAAGGTTCAGCCCACTGACATTCACCTCACCAGGAAAGAAGATGGAGCCATAACCTGTGAGGGCCAATCAGCTGAGTGGTGAGACGCCAGGCCAATAAGACTGAAGCATGTTAATGTCAAATTAAATCAAACAATGACCTGACGAGATTTTATCTTTAACATTAGCTGAGCTCAGTTCATCGAGTGTTAACTTTACCTTTCCTGCCGATGGTAAAGTTTTCCACCAAACACTCTCCGTGTTCGTCCGTCATGTCAGACAGATCCTTCATGGAGGGGATGGTGTAATAACCGACACGGTTGAGGACGATGCCTGAAAGACAGAAAACAGAATCTGAATCTGTCTGAGAGAAGTCACAGTACCCCCCCCCCCCCCCCCCATACATCCAGTGCTTTATGGTCAATTTGTCTCCAAAGGATCATCAGCTGTATTGAACACTTGAAACTAGAGACTGAGAAACTCCTGAGGAAAACGTTTACTGACGTTGTAGTGGCTATTTGTCCAAAAGATGTCAGTCAAAATAAAGTGACCAAAAAGCCACTGATGCACCAGTCCAGTTGGTTTGTACTCGGGACAATGGTCCACGCTGAATTCACGGTTGGGTAGATTTGTTATCCCGTTCAAAAGCAAAGATGCATCTCTTCTTCTCATGCTCTGCTGAAAAAAACATTTCCCTTCGTGGGGCTGCCCCCCATTAACACACCTGCTACCTGCTTAGTGTCTAAAAATATAAATGCAATTAATTAGCTTAATAGGAGGAAGCAGCTTATTTAGAAAAAGCAGCACATTACATGTCATTTAGCTGATGCTTGACACCCTCCAAAGCCACTTCCACTTTGAGCTTTCAAAACCTATGAGGGGCCATCCAGGGTTTAACATCTTTCCCAAGGACACTTCGGCATGGGCTGGGATTCGAACCCTTCAGGCCTCCATCCTGAATCACAATATATCCAACTAATGAAATAGCTCCTACACATGTTATAAAGTGAGAAGTAGAGTCATTTTCTCAGACATCTATAGAAACTGCCATTGGCGTCGCCCCCTGCTGGTAGTCTGTGGTTCGTCTAACCTGCTGGATGAGGAGACTGTTGAATTTCCTGCTGCTCGTCCTCTCTCTCCTCCTGCAGAGACTCCTCTCCCAGAGATGCCAACACGTCATCACTGCTCAGCTGAGTACGCGCACACGGGAACATATGTTATAATTTGACTATCAACACAGTCTGTGACGGTTAAATTCAAACTGAAAGAAAATGTACTTTATTAACTAAGTTAGTTGGTTTGTGTTAGAAATGATAATGTGTAAGTTTCCATTGACACTGGTGATACGTCTCTATCTTGATCAGATTTGAGGAAACAGTGATGCCACTGACCTCCAGGCCATTCCTCGCCGCTTTGTGCATGTTCAGGTCACTGATGGTGTCCTGCAGGCTGGTCTGGGCACGGCCCTGTGGGATGGGCTTGGCAATGGGGTTAACGTAGAACTGGGTGACCTCTGGGTCATCGTCTGCCTGGCTGCTAGTGCCCCCCAGCTCCTCCTCCTCCTCTTCCATGAGGCTGCAGACGGAGAACGATAGGAGATTAAATACAAAACAAAGCTTAAGAGTTAATAAAAATAAAATCTCAAGCTGGTGGGCAATTTGAGATGGAACCATCTGAACTACCTGCTGTCATTGGGCATATCTAAATTTACAGATTTCATACCACCCGTAGTAACAGATTTATATCTGGACCAATCACTCGTTTCATCCTCTGAACCAACAACTTGTCTTTTAGACTCTGTCCCAACTGGACTTTTTAAAAGGAAGTTTTCACCCTAAGTGACAGTTTCGTGATAAATCAGATTAATGTCTTTGTTAACCGGCTGTGTACCACAAGCTTTTAAAGTAGCTGTAATTACACCTCTGCTTCAAACGCCCACTCTTGATCCAGATGTTTTAGCTGATCCACATCAAACCTTTGTTTCCAAAACCCCAGAAGAAGCTGTTGCTAACCAGCTGTGTGATGACTGAGACAGAAATGATCTGTTGGAAAACCTTCAGTCAGGATTTAGAATCATCACAGAAACAGCTGTTAACAGTTACTAACGACCTTTTCATGTCCTCAGATAATGGACTTGTCTCTTACTGGTCCTGTTGGATCTTAGTGCAGCATCTGACACCACAGATCATAAGATTCTGTTACAGAGACTGGAGCAACATGTCGGGCTCAAAGGAACATCAGACTGGTTTAAATCATATTTATCACATAGAGTTCAGTTTGTTCACGTTAACAGTGACTCCTCCATGCACACACAAGTTAGTCATGGAGTTCCACAGGGTTCTGTCCTTGGACCGATGCTCTTCACCGTATATCTGCTCCCTTTAGACGACATCATCAGAAAGCACCTTGTACACTTCCACTGTTACGCAGACGACACCCAGCTGTACATATATGAAGCCTGATGAATCTAATCACTTAGTCCAACTTCAGGAACGTCTCAAGAACATCAAGGTCTGGACGACGCAGAACTTCTTACTTCTAAATTCAGACTGAGCTCATTGTAATTGTCCCTAAACATATCAGAAACACTGTGTGACCAGATAGTCCCCTTGGTGTTAGTTTGGCTCCAGCTCCACTGTGAGGAACCTTGAGTTAGGACCAGGACATGTGACCCACATAGAAAACAAGTCTCTAGGACAGCTTTCTTCCACCTGCACAGTATTATGAACACTAGGAACATCCTGTCTCAGAAGGAAGCTGAGAAACCCGTCCATTTGTTCCCTCTAGACTGGATCAGTGTAACTCTTTATTATCAGGACGTCCCAGTAAGTCTGTGAAAAGCCTCCAGGTGGTCCAAGATGCTGCAGCACGAGTGCTGACAGGAACCAGAAGAGATCATATTACTGCTCTTAGCTTCTCTGCATTTGCTGGGAGAACTCCCATCATGCACCGAGGGAGAACTCACCCCGACTGGTCGAGGCAGCTCCCCCCCACAGAGTCTGGTTCTAGAGGTTTCTTCCAGTTAATGAGGGAGTTTTCCTCCAAACTGCTGCTCATTGTGGGAACTGTTAGTTTCTCTATAAAACATTCAAGGTCTTGACCTTCAATATAAAGAGCCTTGAGATAATGTATATTGTGATTTGGCGCTATACAAATAAAATTGATTCGGTACTGTGTGTGTGTGTGTGTGTGTGTGTGTGTGTGTGTGTGTGTGTGTGTGTGTGTGTGTGTGTGTGTGTGGACACCTGTGTCCGTTCTGTGGATACTCGGGGGGTGAAGCGAGGTCGTCTGTCTCCGTCTCCGGCTGGCTGCTGTACTGACTGCTGTTCAAGTTCTTCAACACAAGTTTCTTTATACTCTTTCTGTGGACAACACACACAGGTTAGTACTGAGGGTCCACGCTGATCTAAACACCTGCAGCTTCCCTGTGCTTCTCACCCGTAATGACAACATTTTCACATGTGTTACCATGGAAACAGAACAGGCTGCTGGGTACCTGGGCACAAAGGCTCCGTTGGTGAGCGAGGGCTCGTCATCATCAAGGCCGTCGAAGAGCTGCGACTTGGAGGAGCCGGATGACGTCAGCGATTTGGGGCGAACCCTGGTCGCAGGTCGAGGGGTCAGCTTGTAGTGCGTGGGTGTGGTCAGAGCCTTCTGGGCCGTGGGATTGGTTGGTTTCAGACGCTGTGAAAAGAAAAAGAGGAGATGATGTGAATTTTAAAAAATCCGCAGAGCGACAAAAGAGCAGCAGCTTCTGCAACTTCAGAACAAACTCACCTCCTCTTTCTTCTTGGGGTCGGACAGCGGGTTTCTGAACAGCGGCGAGTCTCCGTACGGTGAATACGCCAGAACACTGAGCTGCTGCTGCAGCATGGCCTGCTGAGCCGCCGCTGCACTTGGATCAGTGAGCGCTGCAGAAAAGAAAAAACAACAAAATCATACACTACCATCACCAACGACCAAAGAACTCACTATAAACATCAAAGTAAATGTCAGAATGTCGTTAGTCTGTCTCACCGACTGGTTGCTGTGGAGCTCCGAATCCCATCGTGCTGGTTCCACTGTTGAATGCTGTCGTTCCGAATGTTCCCATGGTTCCCAGCGTGGTTCCCAGTTTGTTCTGGTTGTTTCCGAACAGAGACGTCTGTCCTGGTCCCACTGCTGAACACACACAGATGTGTTATAATTAGTGCTGTTAATCGATTAAAAAAAATGAATCAAGTTAATCACGGCAATAGGCTGTGATTAATCATACAATTAAAATACTACTATTTACAAGTACGGTGTTTGAATAAAGAAATGTATAACAAACTGGTTAGAGCTTTTTTAAACATTATTTTACATCTCAGCCAATTAGAATATCTTAATTCACTGAGCAACAACACCCATAAAATGCAAACTTAATTAGCAGACAACCACATCAAGTACAAAAATAACTGCTTGCCTGTAAATAATTTGTAAAATGACATTTTACCCACATGAATTTTACGGCACTTGGCTAATGCACCATCAAACCCGCTGTCACGGAGAGACACTGATCAAATAAGGTTTCCAGATTAATCGCACACGTTAACAGCCTTAGTTATAATACCTTTGTGAGAACAGTCTGAAACCTGCACTTTGTTTCAAAATAAATGATAAAAGTAGTTTGATTGTGTTATAAAGAAATAAGATATCAGAAATGTTTTTCATTAATAAACAAAGATTTGTAAATGTAGAAACAAAGTAAATATCAGTTAACTCTCAGTAAGTTATTATAAATATAAAATGTTTTTCTCTGCTCCTCTCCTGCCACCGTACGTTATCAACTCATAACCAACTTACAACATGAGGTAGAAGACTTCTCGACCAAAAGAACGACTGTTCTTAAATACTATGGTTTTTATTTTATAACAATTTAAAGATTATTGTGCAAACAATAATCTCTCACAGGCAGTTGTTTTCAGACGGTTATTATTTTATTACACATTCTATGAGTAAGATCTTTCTTCTTCGTTTCCTGTTGACTTCATGGTTTGTGTCTTACCTGCTCCAAAGCTGGTTCCCAGTCCAGTGCCCAGTCCACCAGTGGCCGGTTTGTTTCCAAACAGACTCCCTGCAGCAGGATTCGTTCCGAAACCTCCACCAACAAACAAGTGATCAGAGTTGATTGGAGCTGTTGCCATGGTTACTTCAGATGCACTTCAAATGTTTTTTACCTTGCTGTGTTGTCAACAAAGACTTCACTCACCAAAGGTAGAGGTGTTGGTTCCAGTTCCCAGCGTCAGGGCCGGCTTGTTGCCAAAAAGTCCAGTGCCGGTGCCGAAGGAGGGAGCGCTAGTGGTGGTGGTGCCGAACCCGGCCGTTTTATTACCGAATAAACTCTGCTGTTGGAGACAAGACAGGAATAGTGAAGACAAACCTCTTTCTCTTTGTGTTCCACATCCTCTGACTATCAGGGACCTGACAAGTCACAGGAAGGGACTCGCTAAAGTGGCCATCCCAGAAATTAGGATATATAATCTATTATGGTTGAATTCATTTGACACGGACGCAGTTTAATAGGTTCAACAGCTTTTTTTAAAGAAACTTGAAGACATATTTTTATCATCCCCTTGTTTTATTTTATTTCTTTGTTATTTAATTAATATACTGATGTGTTTTTTTTTTTTTTTAGTTGTTTCATCCTGTTAGATTTTGTCTTAACCTGCTGTTTATATTGAAGTTTTTTATTTTTTATTGTTTTATCATAGATGTTTTAACTTCGTTATTGACATTAACCGTCAGTTCAACAGAAACTGTTGGTTATGACCCAGACAAAGAAACGTGTGTTATTGTCTGTTTCTGTTCTGACACTGAAAATAATCCCTGGTTTACTTTGTACCTGTGTGCCAACGTTTCCAAACCCGGTGTTGGTTTGTCCAAACAGCCCAGTGCCAGTCCCAAAGCCTGCGGCGGTGCTGGTCTGAGCGGTGCCGAACAACCCACCCGACTGAGGTGCTGCCGTGTTCCCAAACAAACCCTGCAGCGCGGCAGAGAGACATCAGACACCAGAAATCCTCACTCAGACAGAACAGTTTGAGGGTGAAGCAACAGTTGATGCTTGAAATATCATTATTAAAGTACATTTGCTTGTTTTTAATCTTTGCCACACAGGACGTTTAAGTGTTGGTGAGAGAAGCTGCGTAGAGAAACTTAATGACTCACCATGGTGCTGGTGTTGGCCTGTCCCATGGTGTTGGTGTTACCGAAGGAGAAGCCGGTGTTCGGCGCGGTGGTCGTCTGACCGAACGGTTTGAAGAGGCTAGCGGCTGGTTGCTGTGCCGGCTGTGTGAAAAGGCCGCCTGTGGTCGCACCAAACCCGCCGGGCGCTGCTAAAGGACGACAAACACACAGAGCGTCATTTCACCTGCTCTAAATAACACTAATCTTCTATGGTTAGACTTTAAATGATTTCTACAAATAAAATAGAAGCAGAGAAGAAGAGTTCTGATCACTGTGGTAAGACGCAGCTTCTGTTGTCATCACTCACCTGCTCCGAAGGTGCCTTTATTCTGTCCGAAGGAGAAGCTGGTGTTGGGGGCCGTGGCACCAAACAGACCAGTGGTGGCACTGGGCGCAGCCGCGGTCGCACTGAACAAGCTGCCCGTCACTGCAGCCATCTGATTGGTCTGTCCTTTCCTGCCCGCCTGGTAATCCTCGAGTCTCAACTCCTGCAGAGAAACAGGAGAGACAACAAATCAGATCATCAACAGAGACGGGTTCACAGACATTTATCAATATCTGTGTTGATGTTTGCTGATATGAAAACTTGTGTGTGACAGAATAAACTGCCTGGAAAGAAGTGAATTTATGTTGATGTCTTATGTTAAAGATTTTTATTTTCTATATTTGGTTGCATTTGTATTTTATTTTTATTTATAATAAAGTTTATGGGTAAAAAGTAAAATATCAAACTTCAATCACACTTATTAGACCCTAATATCAATATCTGCATAAAAAAGTCCCTCAAACAAGTCACTTGAACCAATTCACAGATTATCTAATTGATCGTATTCTCTGAATCCTGCATGGACATTAACAGGAGAGTTCCGTCAAATCAAATCTGTCTAACCATGCGACTCACTAAAATAAGCAGCTGATGTGCTCGTCTGTGTGTCGCCCGTCAGACTCACCTCCAGGGACTTGTTCTCGTACTCCTTCATGGCTGTGATGCACTGGTGTTTGGTGTTGATGCTCGTGGTCACACCGGCTTTCACCATCGTGTCACTTCCTGTTGGAGGCTGAATGGGAACAAAGATCTCTGTCAACGCTCTGTTCACTCTTTTAACAAAAGAAACATACAGATTGTAAACTGTTAAACTTGTTTTTCCACTGTGAGGAAATTAACATCTGTAACTGCAGATTCCGTTTGAAGCTACAAGTTAAATACTTTTGGTATTTCATTTTTTCAGATCCTGGAAATGTTTCTCCATCATCTATACATTTATTTGGACCCTCATTCATTCTGGACTTTCTCATAAAGTCTTGCCTTGTTTTTCCAATGTGAACACAACGGATTAGGTTTGTGGTATAAACCAGAGTCACAGAACAGGTTCCTTCTTGTCGCATCAGATTTACTCACATTGAATTTCACGGTTGTTCCCGGCTGCTGTGCGGCGGAGAACCCAGCGCCTCCGAACAGAGAGTTCGTTCCCCCGAAGGGGTTGGAGGCAGTGTTGGCGGATCCGAAGAGCCCGCCGCTGCTGGTGCTCGTCCCAAAGCCTGGACGACAGAAGAGGAGCCAGATTAACTTATCCAAATGTCAAACAGATGTCTTGATTTATCAGCAGAATATTTTATCTGCAACATTTCAGGCAGGAAGAAGCTGCGTTTATGTGACAGTCTGTGAAAACACTCGTGTTTCTGAGCAACACTAGAAACTGGACTCGCTTGAGGCTCCTGAAGACGTTTTACCTCTCGTCTTCTTCAGTTCAGACTGAACAGAGAAACTTGTCTTGTTTAATTCAGGTAAAAACTGATGACATTTCAGATCCATACCATAAACATCACATTAGTGTCAGTGCCTAATAATTAATCATGAAATGCACCCTGGGTATAAATGAACAGAAGAAAATGGATGAATGGAACTGTTTAAAGAGGTCACACTTTTAAACCAGCAACAATCTCTGTTTTCTTTTTGGTTTCTGAATTGAACCAAAATGATGTTTATTTTTCTCCTGGACAAAACCAGGAGCAGGTTGTCATGACGATTTCATCTGAATAAATAAAATCACCCCATTCAAAAAGGTGTGAATTGTTCACCGCAGCAGTGACTCACTTCCAAAAGATGTGGGTTTGTTGGCACTGAAGGCATTATTCTGCTGGGAGAAGAGTCCGCTGGTGGTGCCTGTTCCCGTGTTGCCAAACAAGCTGGTAGAGGTGCCGCTCGCTGCACCGAAGCCGAAGCCGGTACTAGTGGAGGAAGCCGCCGGTTGACTGAACGTACTCGATCCAAACAGACCGCCTGGGGGAAAGAGACGGGAGCAGATTCAAGTTTATTTACACGTCTTTAAAAGAAGTTCTACACTTCAAAACTTTATTTGTACAGAAGGTTTCAACAACTAGTCTTCAGGAGTTGTACAAGTGTAAATCCGCAACTGGACTCAGTTGAGTTTAACTCAGTTCAGACCAAACTGGGAATCTTCAGATATGTTTCAACGAGGCAACACAAAGCACTTTAAATAAAGAAATGCAACTAAAACGTGGAGAAAATGAGACAAGAGCTGACAAACCAGGTTTATTCTGTGTGGAACCAAACAGTCCTCCAGTGTTGGTGGTCGTCCCGAACGTAGAAGCCCCAAATCCTCCTGCCGCCCCAAAGCCTGTGTCTGCAGATAAACAGTTCACGCGACGGTTTGACACGACACTGAGTGGCGCTTTAAATCACCGGAAATAAAAACAGAAGCTTTCTCCCACTGTTCCCACAGTTAGAGCTGAGAGTAAATTCATATCACCATAACTTGGTTGTTGGGGTTTTTCTGTTTGTGAATGAGACTTCACTGATTGAAATAAAACACCCACCTCCGTTAATCCCACATATTTTATAATTACAGTTATTCAGACAATTATCTGATTTTATAAGCAACGTGTCTTTTTGGTTTAGTCGATTTGGTGTTTTTACCACCTATGTTTAACAGCTTCATGTGGAAACCATCATTTAGATGGTCTGTGAGAAAGCGCTCCACCTAAGGCTGCTGTGGGTTGGAATTAAATCAAGTTAATAGAAATAAAGAAACTTACTTTGTTGTCCGAAGGTGGACGCGTTGCCGAATCCCCCTGTTCCTCCACCGAACGGAGTCCCGAATGACTTGTTGAACATCTTGCCCGGTTAACAGGACGGCACGAAGTCTTCTGCCTGGAGACAAACATGAACTTTATAAACTTGATAACTTCTGCATGAACTGTTTATACTGAGCAATAACATCACCCTGGGAAAATGTGA
Organism: Verasper variegatus; assembly: GCA_026259375.1. Taxonomy (NCBI): domain Eukaryota; kingdom Metazoa; phylum Chordata; class Actinopteri; order Pleuronectiformes; family Pleuronectidae; genus Verasper; species Verasper variegatus. The sequence continues at coordinate 448,663 of CM048051.1, forward strand.
CAGGACCAGTTTCCATTAACCTCAACTGTCGTTGAAAAGAAAGAGTCCAAATCTTGTCTGTTTTCAGACATTAATTCTGGAAAATTGAGTCTGCACATGTTCCTCACATGTTCCTCACATGTTCTGTGTGTGAGAACTAATGTCTGAGTCAGTGTCTCTGGACATTTTCTGGATCTTCTCCTGTAAAGTGTCAGAGTGAGTCCATATGTGAGAAAACAGCAGGACAATGTCCTGAAGCTTCCCAGTGAGCGAGTGGATGTTTTTTCCATTAATTGTTAGATTAAAATGAAAAACTGACAAAGATATATCAGAACATAAATAATGTACAAAGAATACTTTTTTTAAACTTTAAATTAAAAACACTGAACTAGTTTGTTTAGCTTTAAACAATTTCAAAACATATTTGCATTGAAAACCAAAACTCCTTTAATCTCATAAACTAAATAATCTCAATGCACCCTTCACTTTCAAATAAACGAGTCTTTAAAGGAATTTGTTTGCATTGAAGAAGAAGTAACATGGAAATACTTGAGTAAAGTACAAATACCTCAGACCTGAACTAAAGTAAGTGCGTTAGTAACTTGTGTGAGCAGCGGGATCAAGAGAAAATCAGACACGTGAAGTTTGAACACGGCTCAGATCCGAGGAGAAGTTTTGGCTCCACGTGTAGCTGACCATGTGTAGCTGACCACGTGTAGCTGACCACGTGTAGCTGACCACGTGTAGCGAGCTGTGTCATCAGAGACCCGTCGATCCAAACACACCGTAACCGGCTGAGACACAATATAGAGACAAACCGGTGTTCCACTTTAACTGGTGATACGTTGTCTTTATTCCAGATGTTGATGGTCGTCGCAGATTCGTCCTTTTCACAAACCGTGTGTGTGAAGTGCGGTGATCTACTGAAGGTGTCGTTGAAATAAACATCAAACAAAACCCATCAGGAGTTAATGTGATGTGTCCGCGTCACGTTGACAACAATATCAAATAGATATCGTATAAAAAAAACGTTTAAAGGATCGGAAACAACGTGATGAAGTGAATTAGCTTCAGATTTGCCTCGTCACACGTGTCATGTTGACAACACGCTTCAGACAGATCATCTGTTGATTACACACAGACAAACACTTGCATTACAGAAACTACAAAAAACAAACTAGTGTTTTCTGATGAGCGTTTGTTTTCATCTCATCAGCTGAAGCTCATCACGGAGAACATCGAGTACATCTCTGAAAATCACGTTTGCTGACTTTAACCAGCAGCGACAGGAGTGAAGCTTAACAATCAACTAAAAGCACGTTCACCAACTTCACTCACAAAAACAACGCAGGAGCTTCCACCTCGTCGATGTCAGGGGTGTTTTCATGTGACACGTGTTTGGTGTGTGCACTCCAACCATCACCAGAGAAGAACTCTGCGTGGAGCTGGCCTCTTCGTCATAACTCGCTGTGTCTCCTATGAACCATGAGCATCGGTTTGTGAAGCCTGTTCTTGAGTCTGCAGCGCTTCCTGTGTTTGGACTCTCACCAGGGAACATGTGACCTTCTGCACATCCGCTGTTTTACAGTTGATGGAGTAAAGAACGCTTCGTTCAGGTGAAGCAGTGACGTCACCCGGCCAGAAGCTAATTCACTTCATCACGTCCTTTCCGATCCGGTTCACGTTTTTTATACGATATCTATTATTTGATATTGTTGTCAACGTGACGCGGACACGTCTCATTAACTCGTGATGGGTTTTGTTTGATGTTTATTTCAACGACACCTTCAGTAGATCACCGCACTTCACACACGCACGCGCTCCGTGAAAAGGACGAATCAGCGACCGAGTCTGCAACCGACCATCAACATCTGGAATAAAGACATCACCAGTTAAAGTGGAACACCGGCAGCAAGATCATTTCCGCTCCTGCTAACAACACGTTAGCTCCGCGAACACAACTCACACCCGAGTCATCAGTCAGTCACACACACACACACACACACACACACACACACACACACACACACACACACACACACACACACACACACACACACACACACACACACACACACACACACACACACACACACACACAGAGCCTATTATCGGACACTCACCGACACTGTTCAAAGTTACCCGCTGTCAGGCTAACGTTAGCCTGCTAGCTCAGCCGCTAGCTGCGTAGCACAGCTCGGTGAACGAGCAGCGGACACGTGACGAACAACAGCTGCTTTCTCGCACTTTTACCTTCAGCGGTGAAACTGACGATGTGTCTGCGCTGAAACTTCAAACACTGACGCGTTTTAACGAAACATCGGAAACATCTGAAGCTTCGAGTCAACGAGGGAAAACCGTCTGCGCACTGTCTGACGTCACACTGCCTCTTCTTCTACGTTTTCCGGTAGCTGGTGTCCACTGAGACTCACTACTGCCACCTACTGGATTTCACAGCGTCTGACAATCCTGATCACATTTTTATTTTATAAACTTTATTCACATTTTCCTTCGTTTTGGAACAAAACACGAACAAGGTTAACAATACTAAAGTAAAAGACTGTTTATACATAAAAAATAACAAGTACCAACTGTACAAGGAGCCTCCTTCTTGCTTCTCACTTCTCTGACAACTAATTCTCAAAATGTCAAAAGCTCATTAATTTACTCCAGAACGCTAAACATTAAAATCTTTATCGTTCCATGTATTTTACTACAGAGATGATGATACATAAATGTTTAAAAACAGGATTACATAAAAAACCAAGGTAGTACTTGGTAAACTTTGAGTCCAGATCAACGCTTGTGTTTCACTTTCGTTAATAAAGTGAGAACGGAGTTCAACAGTTTCACAGATTTCTCTGAGAATAATTCATGGATCTTGATGAAAATCTGGCATATTTATGGTGATGATATTGTAATTATAAGTGCAATATATATATGATGTTTGTGTAATTTGGTGCCGATCTGAATAAAAATCCTGAGCTAGTGAATTTAAATGTGGTTTCATAAGGAGACTGTTGGGCCTTGGCAGAGGAATGGGACATTCTTGGTTTTCATCATTCCTATCAATAATGTTAACATTTTACTTTGAAATGTAGCTTTTCATCAAAACTGAAAACAAGTGTATTAAAGGATTTTGCTCCTGGAACTATCCAGGGACGTATCCAGTGCATCCTCTTCCCCTTGACTGTGCACGTTCACTGTGGAGACAAGCTTCTGCTTGGATTCATTAGACTAATGACTGATTGTGTTTTATTTACTTTAGCTGCATCTAATTCACATAAATCTCAGCCTTAAGATTTCAGAGTCAAATATTATCTTGACCAGTAGAAAGTACAAAATCACTGACATCGGTCTGTGCTGGAGAATGAATGAACATAAAAGGATAAAACCTTTTTATAGTAACAGTCTATGGATAAAACACTTGTTTGATAAACGTGGAGGTCACGAGGGTGGGGGGGGGGGTCAGGATCAATGCTCGGGTCTGAACATGAAAATAATCCAGTTTTAACAACTCATGTTTAAATGGACTGAAAACATGTGACACTATGAAGACCAACACAAAAGTTATATGAAATCATTTTATTTCATTTTGTGGTGATTCCACACAGGGAACTTTTCTTTCAAGAAAAACTGAAACGTTCCTGGAGGAACAGAAGAAGGCAGAAGTTACAGCTGCACATCAGACGACAATGATGCAACTGGAATTATATCCTTTTGAAATGTTTATGCCTAATGAAGTGAACTAGTTAACTTAGGATCAGGGTCATATCTGAACCACACCTCCAGAACACTTCAGTCTGACTCAGCCTTTTTTCTCTCCTCTCCATTCTTCTTCCTCTCTCATGACATCCCACCTCCCTTCATCCTCTTTCTGCTTCTTTCCTCCTGGTGCACACCTATTCTCATTCTCTGTACCATCTGAGGCCTGTGATCAGCTCGGGACAATTTTCTGTCTGAACCCGACTGAGCCAGAGAGAAACCTGAGCCTGATCATTCCCCCAATTACAGGCAAAAAACCCAGTAGCCCAGCCAGCGGGTGTGAACCCAACCTGAAGCCGACATCATCTCGAACTGTCCTGTCAGGTCCCGACGGGTCCCGACGGACTTGGGGTGGGGAACAGACGGATGATATCTTTAACCTTCACCTCCCCTCCATATTCAACACATCAACTTCCATTAACACCTTTAAATGACAGGTTGCTGTAGCCTGATCCGATTGAAACTATCATAATTTTGACAGGATTCTATTCACTAAAGAAAAAGAGACAAACTGATGAGACTCAGACTTTTGGCCTGAACCTTACATTAAAGTAAAGTGCAGGAAGCAGCATGAGTTTAACAAGTCAATACATGTGTCAGGGTGAGACCTCAGCTTTGAGTTTCAGTCGACAGCACAGATGGTACAAGAGCACAGGTCCGATGGTCTTATCTCTGAGCCCATAGATGAGAGAACTCAGACATCTGGGGAGCATGATGATGAACACATATAAAGTATTCAGGAGGATCAGAAGTATTGGCCTTGTCACAATCTTTGAAATGGCTCCAACGACAGAGTTGTGAATAGTTGATAAGAGACTGAGGCCCAGCTGCACCAGGTGCAGCAGCAGTGTGTTACGAGTTTTACGAGCTGAAGCTTTGTTTGTAGACGCTGACCTGGCAGCCACCATCACACCAATGTAGGTGGACGTGATCATTACACTCGCTGATACAAACACAAAACAAGTGTAAGCTTTGTCATAATCATCAGACATCGGCCCAAGTAACATGACAAGGGTTCCACAAAAGTCCTTCATCTGCAGAGTGTCCAGGTCTTCAAACGGGAAATCTAACAGCAACAGAACTCGGATGAGGACGTTCAGTGAACTAATGGCCCAAACCACGATGATGGCCAGTGCTGTGTTTGTGATGGTGATGATGGTAGCGTGTCGCAGCGGGCGGCACACAGCTACGTATCTCTCCAGAGACATCACCACCAGAGTGAGAGGGGAGACTTCATTGGTGAGTTTAGCGAGCATGACCAGAAAACCACACACAGGATACGACAGCCATATTCTACAGACAGACAAAATGTACATTAACTGGCTCAGAGTCATCTGCATGGTGTCGGCAACAAGGAGGTTGTACAGGAGGATGTAACGACAGGACTCACGAAACACTGCTTTACTCCTCAGGGTGAACAGCATGGTGACATTAATGAAGAAGAAGATGCAGCAGGGCACAGAGGTCACAGTGCCCAGCATCACTCTCTCCAGAAACACCAAACCAGTAGTAATGTTGGCTTGAGCTGTACGGGACATCTCAGAGAAGCATTTACCACATGAGAAGCTAGAACCTGTGGATGTAGCTGGAAAACAACAGCACAATAAATCTCTTCATCTGTCCCCTGTATTCTGAGAACAGTGGAAAAAACACAAAGAGGCTTGTTGAGTTGCATCCAAAACCCAAAAGCATTCACATTTCCCTGTGCAGATAATTAGCAGGTCAGTCAGTGTCTGGGTGTGAGCAGCTCTGCTGAGGGAACACGTTCCCACCGTCTGTATATCAGCTTCACACGAGTTCACATGACTCAGACATGTGACCGCGTTGTACACTTTTAATTTAGACACGCAAATAAAGTGGTAGTAAACAGGACTTTACACAACTGAAGATACTATGAGAATATTATAATGTTAATAATAATATTTAAAAAGATTATTATTGTTATTAATTATTATTATTATTATTTATGATGAAATGGCATGTCACTGTTATTGGTTTGTACAAAGTCATTTCACTTTTTAGTAGTTGATGTATGTTTCACTTTCTTCTGTTTGCTTCGTTTCCTCCTGGGGGATCTGAACCTTTCAGAAGGAACCTGCAAGTTGAAAACTGTTGCACTGATCTGAAGACACCATCTGCATTTTTCTGAATTCCTGCAGCATCTATATCAATTTGAATTTAAATACATTCAACAATTGAATTTGATAATTTTTGCAAAATGTTTTCTTTTTCCCAGCAAACTCTCATAAGCAGTTAAGGGAATAAGAGAAGGACAGTATGTGACACTCTGCTGTGAATAATTATAATAATATCTATTTACGGAGCATTTCAAGCAATAAAAAAAAGTTGCAAAATCATTAGAATTAAAAGTTAATATTTATACTTTTTGTAAAGACAGGAAGTGACTTCGTCCGCCGACCTGATCGCAGACGACAGATCCTTCCAGAGTCTTGAGGCCTCGACTGCAAACTGCCCCCTTTAGTTCTCTGCCTGGTCTGAGACAGATAACGGGCCTCAACGGAGGATCTCATGATACAAGCTGCTGAGTCGGACACTGAAAGGTCAGATGTAGAGGAAAGAGAGACGCTTTGAAAAGTAATCAGAAAAATCTTAACATCAATTCTGCGAGGAGTCCGTGTAAAGAGGCTCAAATGACGTGATCCCGACTCTTGGTTCATGTTAAAAGCAGCTGAGTTCTACACAGCTTTCAGTCCATCTGTTGTAGTAAGTTAACAAGAGAGTTGCAATGATCCAGACGTGATGAGAGGAAGACGTGGTGATCTCAGTGTCTTTAAAAGTTAGGACAGATTTCCAAGATAGTTAATAATGACATAACATAAATAACTGCTCATCTGTGTAAGATCCTGACAAATACTATCTTTGTTGTCATTTCTGAAAGAACTTTAATGGAATAAAATGTGTTGGGGACAGACTGAGGTACAGAAAAGCATTTAGGACATAAATATGATATATATATATATATATATATATATATATATACTGTATGTATATATATTAACCTGTTTTCAGGACATGTCACATGTAATTTACCACAACATCTGTCTTTGGAGGACGAGACAATCACAAACCATAACTCACTCAAATTCAGCTGCTATCAGATTTTATTTATACTGGCTGTTGTGGTTGTATGAAGTAATAAAGTACATGACATTATATTAATATTTGTGTGGATGCCCAGAGTCTGTTGTGAATGTTGTCCATTAAAACATACATATTACAGTCAAACAGTCAAACAGTCAAACAGCACTAAGTGTTAAAACACGGGGTTTGTTGGTGGAGCTGTGGTGAGACATGAAATAAAGTAGAAGCTTGTTTTAGTCAGTGTCTTTCTATCAGATGCTAAAACACAGCAAAGTGAATGAGGAGACTTTACAAGGCTGAGACCTTAGCGTTGGCCTGAAGGACTTTCAGTCGACAGCAGAGATAAAACATGAGAGCAGGTCTGATGGTCTGATCTCTGATGCCATAGATGAGAGAACTCAGACATCTGGGGGAAATGAAAATGCAAACATAAAGAACATTTTGCAGGCGCACAAATACTAATTTTGTACACTTCTGGAAACAGCTGTGAGGATTGGGTTGTAGAGGGTGGAGGAGAGACTGAGGCCCAGCTGCACCAGGTGCAGCAGCAGTGTGTTACGAGCTTTACGAGCTGAAGCTTTGTTTGTAGACGCTGACCTGGCTGCCACCATCACACCAATGTAGGTGGACGTGATCACTACACTCGCTGATACGAACACAAAACAAGTGTAAGCTTTGTCATAATCATCAGACACGAGCCCGATCAACATGGCTATGTCCGAGCAAAAGTCCTTCATCTGCAGAGTGTCCAGGTCTTCAAACGGGAAATCTAACAGCAACAGAACTCGGATGAGGACGTTCAGTGAACTAATGGCCCAAACCACGATGATGGCCAGTGCTGTGTTTGTGATGGTGATGATGGTAGCGTGTCGCAGCGGGCGGCACACAGCTACATATCTCTCCAGAGACATCACCACCAGAGTGAGAGGGGAGACTTCATTGGTGAGTTTAGCGAGCATGACCAGAAAACCACACACAGGATACGACAGCCATATTCTACAGACAGACAAAATGTACATTAACTGGCTCAGAGTCATCTGCATGGTGTCGGCAACAAGGAGGTTGTACAGGAGGATGTAACGACAGGACTCACGAAACACTGCTTTACTCCTCAGGGTGAACAGCATGGTGACATTAATGAAGAAGAAGATGCAGCAGGGCACAGAGGTCACACTGCAGAACAACAGTCTCTCCAGTAAACCCTGATACTGAGCTCCAGCTGTGACATTGGTCAGAGAGAGATTTGCACTCAACATTTTAGTCCTGCATCACAGTCATGAACCTGTTAAAGTCAAAGAAGCATTAACACAGAGTTCTTCTCGCTCGCATTCCCACAACAGTAACGATGTGCTGTCAGCAGAGACGCCTGAACAGGGTCGAGGCTTCTCTGGTTTCCATGCGAGCAGAGCTTGTCTGCAGGGTCCTTCTGTCCTCGCACTGTATATGAACGCTCACATCACGTGACACCAGCAACTGGCTGACGTCTTCTGCATTATCTCTCCACTGTTCTCCAACACCCTGGTCATGTGATTTCTTAGAGGGGGGGGGGGGGGGGGCATTAAATTCACAATGAGTATGTCCCTTTAGTTCACAAAGACATGGACATCCAGTCTGTCCTCAAGGTCTGTGTGCCAATGACTTTAAATAAAGATGGACGACAGGACAGCTTCCAAAAGTGAAAAAACGTGGATCAGCACACAAGTGTTCATGTCTTTGATCAGCTCGGCTTTGATCAGTTATTTGATGTTATAAAACGGTTGAAATGTCATGATTGACAGCTGATAAAATAGTTTGAGCGTGTATCAGCTCCCACGGCTCCACTGCACAGACTCACAAACCACAAGACGTCATTGATGTGTATAAAGTTACGAGTGTCACCCCTCTCATTGGCTGAGTCCTCCTGGCTGTCAGGTCAAAGTTATTCTACAGATCATATAAACCTAAACTCAGGCATCACCTTGTGTGCCCTCTGGAACAAGTCCAGCAGACAAGTAGCCTTTGGGTTGATGCATAGCATAGCCCCACTTTGCCTTAACTTGATGATTATGTACAATCCACATTACATTCTAACACTTGACTGCTGAGATCAGCAGTGAGTTACAGACAGTTACCTTCTCCTGCTAGCATCGATGTTCACCTTCCTCAGCCTCGTAGCTAAGCTAGCAAAGCATTGAGCCTCTGTCCTGCAGCTTGATCGAAGAGTGGGCATATCTGGAACTGCCCTGAGAGTCGTATCTCTCAGACAGAGAAAGGTTCTGCCCTGTACCTGCTCCCAATAGGAAACGTCATCAGCCATTTTAATGGGATATCGTGTCATTGCTATGCCGATGATTTTTTAAACCAGACAATGTCAGCTGCTTAGTGTGTAACTGTGGTCCGATCTTCAGTCTCCCCCATCTGCATGCCGAAGTGTGTCGGCTAAATGACATGTGATGTAACTGCCATCAGAGAAATGATGTCATTTAACTTCCTTCAGATAAATTCAAATAAAACAGAAATAATACTTTTCAGTCCCGATCAGCAGGCGAACTTCTACCATCTCCTCGTCGCCTGGCAACCAATATGAAAACAACAGGTGTCACATTCCATCCAAACACAATTTTAAAACACACGTTAATGAAATCATTAAACCTGATACTTCCATCTATGAAATAGTTCCTAAATGAAATCAGTTCTATTTTCCCGTCTGGACTATTGTAATGTTCTTTATACATTAGTCACCCCTCAGTAAATCAAGTATATTTAACTACATGCACCAGGGAGAAAACGGTCAGGTGTTCCTCTCTGTTGTTGTTCAACTTTAAACTTAGAAAACACTTTCATTCTTTCAAAGTCTGGTCAAATGAAACTTGTAATGTTTGGATTCAGACTGAAGTTAAGTTTTCTGTGTTTGCTGTAGACTTTGTTTGTGCTTGTTAAACTTCGATCCCCTCTGGTGATCACCCAGAGGAATCATTAATCATGTCAATATTTACTGAAAGAATTAGGTTTAGAATATTTAATGTGTCTAAATGAGATATCTGGGGAAAGGTCTATTCAGGGATTTCTTCTCCTGAGTATCTACAGCTGCTGACAAACAACATTACAACCTGTGAACTGAGGAAACTTGTCGCTTAATGAGCAGTGACATTAGATTCTTTACTCAACTCTATGTAAAGTGTCTTTGACTTTCTTGCAGCACTCTACAAATAAAATGTATTATTATTATAATAATTATTATAAAACGTTTTGATTCATTGACGACCTGCTCGATCCCAGACAACAACATCAATCAGATTAACAATTTAAGATTATTAGCATTAAAGTGGTTCCACTACTTGGAACAAACTAATACTAAATAATTTGTACTGGAGGTAGAAAGCTAATCCTTCATCAACATTTAGGTAAATAAAGTTAAGGGATTGGTCGATAGTTGCATCAGGATCAGGGCCAAAGAAAGTTGATGGAGATACCAACAAGGACAAACTACGTAAATCTCACTACTGACAAAAGATTTCATAAAGGAAGCAAATGATTCTCGGGTTCATTTACTAAAGGTCGATTAGCTCTTACTCTGTATGATGCTGCCAGTGTAGCTGGGCTACTGTTTGTATATTGTACCTCAGTTACTACAGATAACGTATATTTGTGTACTTTGTAAAAGAAGAATTAACAACTGATGTTAGTTGAGAGCTCAACAAACTGCAAATGAAGAAAACAACTCACAACACGTGCAAATACTGAAACGTGCTGTAAATAGCAATGGATCCAGGGAAGTGATGAACCGGCTGTAGTTCAGTGTTTTGTGAAGTTCCATCACCAGTGATGGTGACTTCAGCACCTTCACATTGAACTACAGCCGGTTCATGGAGCCTTCCTGCACGAGGATGTGTGCGATTAGACGCACTTAGTTTAAACTAGGTGTTCCTAATAAACTGACAACTGCAGATGTTAGATATGTAAATGACAGATTTATCTACTGTTATTCTATTTTTCTGATTAAATGACGTCTTCAGAACAAAAATGAAGGAAAACATCTGATCATAAAAACTACTACAACTTTCAGAAACTTTCCAACAACTTCCAGGAGCTTTTTCCTGAAAGAAATATGGCGGCGACAAAGAGTACAAACTGACGTGGTTAATACAACCAATCACAGCGCTCCATCTGTTCCTCTTTTAAAACAAGTCCACACAGGTGAACTAGGTCACAACTGTTAACTAGCACTAACTAGTATTTATAGCTTATTCATCATTAACCAGTATTTATCACTGTGAACCTTCTCCAGTTCATCACTGACATTAACCCTTGTGTTGTCCCTGCTTCCCCCGGCTGTTGGCCCCCCTCACATAGCCCACCCCATATTAGGACACACACGTAGGGCAATAGACAAGTGAGCAGCCCTTGCAGATGTATTTGTTACACCCGCAGCACGCGGTGTGAGTTTTACAGTCCTTCTTCCTGGGGCATATCTGACACCTCTTCCTCTTACTCACCACGAGCGGGGCTGCTGCTAGGGCTATGGAGGAGGCCGGACTCTCGGGTCGAATGTCGTAGTCGTCGTGGTCAAGAGCCCTCTGTGCGGCGGTGGCGGCGGCGGCTTTTCCAGTCTTCACAACCGCGGCAGACGCTTCCGTGCGGGGGATGCGCTCCCTTCGTGCGATGAACGGAGTCACGAGAGCCTTTCCCAGCTGCTCTAGGACCACCCTCTGCTTGTTCCGCTTGCCCGGCATCCAGTCTGGGTCGATCTCTCTCCATATCACGAAGGCGATGTAGGAAGAGACGTCGATAATGTTGTGAAAGATGACCAGGGGCCAGCGCGCAGTCATCCTCCTGCAGCTGTACGTTCCAATCACCTTGTCTAGGTTGTCCACGCCACCTTTGTTGCAGTTGTAGTCCAGGACGATGACCGGTTTCCCGTCCTCGCGGCCGCTGACGTCTGCCTTGGTGTGCCGTGTGCTCAGGAGCACCACGTTCCTGTTTTTCTTTGGGATGTAGGACACCAGAGTGGCGGTGGGCGTGAATGCAAACTTGGATGAGAACACCTCTCTTCCCTTGACCGTGAGCAGCCTGGTCGGGAGCTCGGGCTTGTTCTTCTGAACTGTGCCGACCACGGTGAGCTTCCTCTCCAGGAGCTGCCGCGCGAGTTCGTAGGAGGTGAAGTAATTGTCGCACGTGACATTACGACCGTGCAGTCCCTCCATTACATCGAGCACTACACGCAACCCCTGGTTCCGTTCTGGGTGTCCGCTGCTCGGCTTTCTGGTGTACACTTGCATCTTCCAAGCGTAGCTGGATTTCGCATCGCAGGACACCCACGACTTGATGAGCTGAGGACAAGGACTATCTACAGCCGCTATATACATAACATAACATAACATAACATAACATAACATGGGGCCCGGGGGGACCGGGGGGACCCTGCTTTGAGCTGCAGCAGAGGAGGAGGAATAGGAGGAGGAGGAGCAGCGGACCTCTTCTCGGCCATACGCCCTTGAGGACCATGTTATTTCCCCGTTTCTCTCTTTCTACGAGTCTGGTGGTGTCGCCGTGGTCTTGTCCTCCTTCTTCTTCAAAGGATGATGAATCTGCAGAAGCATCACCCACTGGGTCGTAGTCTTCATCACCGTCGTCGTCTTCGTAGTCACCGTCGTCTCTGTCTCCGTCTTCGTCTTCGTCTTTGTCTTCGTCTCCGTCTTCATCTTCGTCTTCGTCTTCGTCATCATCACCGTCTCCGTCCTCTCTGTCTTCTTCTCCATCTCCTTGTCCGTCTGCTTCTCGTTCTGGCTCTTTCGCATCGTCTTCGGGTTCAGAGGATGGTTGCTGGGAGAATAGCTGTTGGAGAACCTGTTCTCTGGTGAAACGCTCCTGACGTGACATCGTGCCATGGTCCGGGAGGGGGGCACATGGAGAATGACGCACCGGCTTCTTTGAGGGTCTCATGTACCCCCCCTAGATTACAATTGGAATCAGGTGTGGGTCTAAATGACCCAGGAACAACACGAGGGATAAAACACTTATTGGATCGTGATAGAGGTTTAAATGATCTAATTAAAAATTCACCCATTTACATACATTAAAAATAACAAACTGAGAAGAACAGTTTACGTATTGAACAATTGAAAGTGAAAATAAATAATGACAAACAAAAGATTGGTAAACAGAAAAAGACGACGCAAAAGTGAAAACATTTTTTTTTTCTCCTGAAGTTGGATTTCGTCTAACTTTGATGAAGTCTGTCCGACTCTGTCGTCGTTGTAGTTTTAAATAATTTCTGACAGAGGTTTGTCTTCCCACACAAACATCTGTCCCAACATGAAGCTGGACTCTTATTCTCTCCTCAGGTTCTTTATTCTCTCATTATACTTCACTCCCACGACGTACTCCAGCAGGTTCAACACGACATCAGGATTCAAAACCTCTTTCTCAACCACAAACATACTCTGTTAGTTTTAGTTTAGATTCAACAAAAGGGCTTTTAAAGAACGTTTAGTTCAACGGACGGTTTATTCTTCCTCACACACATTTAACAGTAAGATTGAGATTGAAGGATTTATATATAATTCTAATAAAAATACTTCATAAACCTTTGATCAGTTTTATAAAAACCTTCACTAAACACTGATCAGGTCAGGTACTACCTGCATGTGGCCACTGGGGGGCGCGATAGTCTATGTGTGAGCCAGCCAGTGCTTTTATTGTGAAAGAGGAAGTGCGAATCATTGTGTGACTGTGGTCCAGCGGGTCCAGCTCCTCCATCACCTCCATCACCATGGTGCAGATGATGGAGTCTCAGTGCGAGTATTTCATGTATTTCCCGGCGGTGCCCATCACGGATCTGTCGGACCCGGCTCGGTACCGCAGCCTGCCCCGCCGGAGCCACCTGTACCTGGGGGAGACGGTTCGATTCCTGCTGGTGCTGCGCTGCAGGGACGCGGGGGCGACACCGACCGAGCACGGCCCCGGTAAAACCTCCACCATCCTCATCTTCATCATCTTCATCCGGATGAGAGGGAGATGCTCCATTTATTCTTCCTGTAACGTTCAATGTTCAGACAGAGAATCCGAGTTTTCAGTTTTCATGAAGATTCTATTCACATGCTTCTCTTCTTCATTCTCTCGATCTGCTGCTGTAACGAGATGAATGAACAAATCAATTATAGATCGACCTTTTTAATCCTATAAGTGAAAACATCACTGTCCTCAGACTATCCATCGCTGCAGCTCCTCTTTTCAGCCTCTGTCTCAAAGTCTTTAGCTTCTGTCTCTTTAAGACCCTGCATCCCAACCCACCCTAACCCTCACCTGCATCCATCACGCAGCTTCACGCACCAGTTTCACGTCAGTATTTATTTATTTAGAGCATCGGACCGATCAGTGGATCCTCACTTCCTGGGATATGAGGTCGCTCTGTGCACCTGATGGAACAGCCCTGTTCACTGCAGATCTTTTACACACACTGGTCCTGGATGATACACGCACAGTGTTAGAAGATATTAAAAACTATTAACGACTCGGCTCTGTAACTCCGATGTTTATCTGAACGTAATTTGTTGTAAGTTGTTTTATATATTTTGCAATAAAAGGTTCGTGTGGAACAGTTTTGTCGCGCGAGCACAACTAAAGCTGTTGGTTTTAATGTAAATGATGAAGTGGATCAATAATCTGCTTCAGTTCACCTCCTCACGTCTGCGTCGCCACTTTCCCGTCTCCAAAACGTTCGTATGCATGGGTTGCGTGGAAATGCGCAAATATTCCTGTCAAGTTTGTTTTTATGAATCCCAACGTTTGCGTGAGAAGTTCGCCACGGTTATAAATGAGACCCCAGGTATATTTATTATGTTCCTCCTCCACCAGGGGGCGGTGATGGCGCCGCGGCAGGTTTCGGGACGGAGTCGGCCAGCAGTAGAGCGTGGAGGGAGCTCGCCGGCTCTCTGTGCGCTGTGGCCAGTGTGAGTCCAGGTGAGAGCAGCCGCCACCGAGGCAACCACCACCAGCATCACCATGACTACCAGAGCAGCGGGGACGAGGCTAATGAAGATGGCGAGGAGGACTACATCGCAGCAGCGGAGGCGGCCATCGCGGCACTCGGCAGCAGGGTGGACTCCCGGTGTCGTAGCTTCAGGGACTGCAAACCTCTGCTCATCCACAACTCGTCAGGGACAGCCTACAGGGAGTTCCGCAGGGCGCCTGTTCAGGTGCGGAGGTGTTGTGGTTCAGGTTTACAGAGGGACCGGGGAACTAGTGAGCAACTAAAGAGGAAACAGTTTGAAACTGTGTCCACGACGTCATGTTCCCAAAATGATCCTAATGATGTTGGTGACATTTTGACTGTAGCGCCCCCTGCAGATCAAAGTTTTCTCTCACCTAATAAAAAAGCTCAACATCAACAAACATTATATGTATTCGTGGTCCCCAGACTGATACTGTAACAACATTTCATCTGATTTGATTTTGACTCAACATCTGCAAAGCTAAATATTTTCTCATTGTGTTGTGTTTTGTGCTAATAGCAAATGTTAGCATGCTAACCCGCTACACAAGACTACATGTGGTTGTTAGCGCTCTGCTCAGCGTCGCCCTCTGCTGACGCTAACATCACTTATTTGCATTTATCGATGATGATGTAAACGCGTCTGTTTCTTCATGTCAGTCTCCGCTGGACGAGCCGGTGGTTCTGACGGATGAAGTAATCTTCCCTCTCACCGTCTCCCTGGACAAACTTCCTGTCAGCACGCTGAAGGTCAAGGTCAGAACGTCACTGTCTGCTTTAGAATCCATCTTGTTTGGAGAGAGGCTCTAGACTCAGAAGTGATTAAGGTCTGTTTGGTAACGACTCAAAAAGATGACGACACGTCTAGAAATGAAGCTGTAGATAATGTGTACATAATGAAGCTAACATGGAGGCCTATAACCTTTACTGCAGCCAGCCACCAGGGGGAGATAGAGACGCTTTGGCCTCCCTGTAGAGGAGCCTTCATGTCGTCCATCTTTCTGTACAGTCTGATGACTCAGTGTTGTTTGTTCAGGTGATGGTCACGGTTTGGAAGAAGGAGGCAGAGAAAGCGGAGGTTCAGGAACTTGGTTACCTCAGCGTCCTGCAGCAGCGAGAACCGACACAGACCTTCAGACACGACCTGAACACCTTCAAGGCTCAGGGTACGACACACACACATTCATACATTTTCAGTTTGACCTCTGACCTCAGCGTTAACCCTCGTCCTCCACAGTGAGCACCACTCTGACCGTCCTGCCGCCGCCAACCATCCGCTGTAAACAGATGACCGTCTCTGGGAGACATCTCGCTGTCCTCAAAGGTACCAGATCGTTTTTTATTCAGTTTTATGTTTCTGTTGACTCCTGGTGTGATAGAGAACAGAGGGAGAGGCAGGAATTAGTCTGATCCCTCATTTACTTTTAAAGAAAAAAGAAACCAGACGTCAGGTTTGACGATCACCAGCATCAGGACAGGGTCTAAACAAACAATGTTGTTTATTGGAATGGTTTTAGATTTATAAAAGTTTAACTGTAAACTTGATTTATACCCCACAGTGTTGAATGAGTCTTCTCAGGAGGAGGTGAGTATTCGAGATGTTCGCATTTTGCCGAACCTGAACGCCTCGTACCTTCCCATGATGCCAGACGGCTCCGTCCTGCTGGTGGACAACGTGTGGTGCGTTGTTTAGTTAAATATGTCACATTTCACTTATCACATTGAGATACAATGTGTCTTGTATTAGTTTTTATTATTATTATTATTACTTGACCCACTTCTCACGTGTTAAATCAGATAAGTTTGTGTCTCATGACCGCGTGTGTCCTCTGCTCAGCCATCAGTCAGGTGAGGTCGGCATGGCGTCTTTCTGCAGGGTGGACAGCCTGGCCTGCCGCCTTCCCAGCATGCTCAGCGCTTTAGAGGAGCACGACTTCTTGTTCCAGCTTCACCTCAACGACATGGGGCAGGACGACTCCAACGAGGTGTGGACACGTTTGTGCTCTTTATTATGGTCTGTCTTGTGGGGTATCTTTCACTGTCAGCGAGCTAAAGAAAACACTGAGACAAAACATTGGTATCAGCGCCCTCTTGTGGTCACTATATGTCATTGTGTTGATGTATTTCAGGGGCTGGAGGTTCCCCTGGTCGCTGTGCTGCAGTGGTCAACTCCCAAGATGCCTTTCACCAATTGTATCTACACCCACTACAGGTAAAGACCAATCAGGATTCACTTCAGACAAAGCAGGTTGTTGCCTGAATGTTAAACATCGACTGATTCAATGATTTTTATTTCACCAAATCGGTTTGAGACAGACGCAGCAGCCGACCTGCATCGTGACAACAACATTCACAGAATCACTTCCTGTTTGGCAATTTGTCTTCAAACTAAAAGCACAGTGTTTGTTCTGCTGTCATGTTTTATGCATTATCACTAATGACAAGAAATAATTCTGAAGTATCAACACAGGACAAGAGAACCCAATATTACAAACACCTTTACTATATAATATAATTTAATGTTATATCATATTATATCATATAATATAATATGATATAACATGACACTGTCAGACAGTAACCTTTAACCCTCTGTGGAGTTAACAAGACAAATCCCCCCCCCCCCCTCAGGCTGCCCAGCGTCCGTCTGGACCGACCACGATTCGTCATGACCGCGAGTTGTCCGAGCACGGTCAGAGTGAAGGAGAACTTCAAGGTCAAATACGTTCTGCTCAACAACCTTCAGGACTTCCTGGCTGTACGACTCGTCTGGACCCCAGAGGGTCAGTGTGTGTGTTTTAACACAAATTCACTCGCGCCTTTTTGAAATTAACGTAAACGATTAGAAACTGAAACTAAGAATGATTTACTGTAGCTCAGCCATGTGTGTGTGTGTGTGCAGGTCGTGGTCATGGTGACGATGCAGCTCTGGCGGCTGTGGTGTGTCACTCTCCTCTCAGTAACCTCGGTCACTGTCGTAAAGGAAGAACTTTGTCGTTCTGTGTTTCGTTCCAGATCCTCCGACCAGGACTGTACGAGGTACTGAAGCTCCGCCTCCGTAAAGCTTGGACTGTGTCAAGTAAAAATTGTTTTACACACTGTTCTTTCTCCTCTTCTTCCTCTTCCTCCTTCTCCTCCTCCCCCTCCTCCTCTCTGCAGCTGAGTCAGCACATGAAGCTGAAGCTTCAGTTCACAGCTTCAGTCTCTAACCCTCCTCCAGACGCTCGGCCTCTGTCACGTAAGAACTTTTCTTGATTTGTTCGGGTGAGAAACGTGTTTGAGTTCAATTCTGTGACCGATTCTTCAGTCGTATGAAATCAGAAGTATCTTGACTGGATCAGCTTCAGTGTCGATAAGTGACATCGAGCTTCGGACACTTGGATTTCATTTAATTCTTCACGTTTAAGGTCAATTGATCTTTCTTAGTATCAAAAACTAAAACAGTTTATCACGGTTACAGTTGTCTCCATCTCAGCTACGTATTATTACCATGGCTACATCTGTGTCCGGCATAGTTGTGTATTGTTACCATCTGTGGTGTTACCCCCCCCAGGTAAAAACAGCCCGTCCAGTCCGGCGGTTCGAGACTTGTTGGACCGTCACCAGGCGAGTCTGGGTCGATCTCAGTCCTTCTCACACCAGCAGCCATCTCGGTCCCACATCATGAGGTAAAACTCAGTTCAGTCATATTTACTGTCATCACGTGACCACGCCCTCATGTGCGGTTCTACTTCAGGACGGGCAGCGCCATGGAGCGACGGGCCATTACCCCACCGGTCGGCTCTCCGGTCGGTCGACCGCTCTACCTGCCGCCGCAGGACAGATCGCTGCTGTCACTGGACAAGATCGCCAAGAGGGAGTGTAAAGTCCTGGTGGTGGATCCCGTCAACTAGAGAGCGAGGGAGAGAGGAAGATGAACGACGAGGAGGAAGAGAGGAGAGACTTTAAAAGAAGAAAAATGAATCGATGATAAACAAAATCAAAGCCTTTGGCTTCTCTTCATCATAACTGAACCTGAACCTCCGGTCGAACCTTCTGACCCGTGTTACTGCGGAAACCAATTTACTGTAATATGAATTTTTTTGTGTGATGTATTATCACGTGTCTGTATTATTTAAAGCAACAGCATCACTGTCTACGACCTCGTTATAAAGGATTTATAATCTGTAACTAAATATTACTGATCAATAAATCCTTTAAAATCAAAGGCAGTGACTATATAAAGAAGATCATATATATCTATATATATATAAAGATTAGAGATGACAGAGGTGTGGAAGACTGAGGTTATAGGTTCTATATTTTCGTGGTTATAAGGTTCTTGGTTCAACCTCCAGGTTTTTCTGAATCGTCACAGGATCAATATTTAAATACAAATCAACATGTTCATCTACATTGGACCAATTCACACAAATACGGTAAATGATCAAACCTCAGATCCAAACTCACTCTGGTTTTAACACGTAGTAATAATCATTTTCTATCTGTACAATTTCAAACGTATGAAATCCTGTCACTCTGTATATATTCTGTTCGTGTTATGAATGTGAATTTCAGAATAAAAGCAGGTGACGGGGAGGTATAACAGTGAGTTTGTATTGAAACGTGAAACAGTTGGTTTCTGATCAGCAGGTGAAAAACGAAATGGAGATGCCGGGGATTGAACCCGGGACCTCATACATGCGAAGCACGCGCTCTACCACTGAGCTACATCCCCACAGAGTGCAACGAGAGCAGGGAGGTGACTACTAATATGTTCCTACAGTGGCGGGCACGTGGTTCAGCACTGCTCTGTTCTATAATGATCTACGTCATGTTTCATAAAGAAACTAACAGTTCCCACAACGAGCAGCAGTTTGTGACTGGGGGGGGGGGGGGGGGGCACTGATGCCTCGACCTATTCTATTGTGTTATTCTCTCAACCCACTTTACTTCCGCGTTCTCACACTAAAAGAGGACAACCCCTGTCTCCCAGCCAATGAGAACGTGCCCAAACGCTGACACGTCCACTGACCTTCTGGAAAAGTCAGCTGGTTAAACATCAAACCTTCTGACTCCTGATCCCAGTGAACATTGACTTTAAGTAACAAACCGTTACTATCTGTATACACGGTACATTGTCCTTGTCACGTGTTATTAATCATTGAGACTCTGTGTTGTTTCTCTGGAGGAGCAGGAAGCTGTCAGTACGAGTTGTCTTCAGCAGGGGGCGGCACAGGACCGTCCGTGAGTACATGTTCATGAGGACTGAAGACTGACAAGTTCGTGACGGAGTATTTTCTTCTTCAGGGTTAAACTGAGGCCTGGTGTGTCTCTACATGTACCTGAACGTGTGTCTCTACATGTATGTGAACGTGTGTCTCTACATGTACCTGAACGTGTGTCTCTACATGTATGTGAACGCGTGTCTCTACATGTATGTGAACGCGTGTCTCTACATGTATGTGAACGTGTGTCTCTACATGTATCTGAACGTGTGTCTCTACATGTATGTGAACGTGTGTCTCTACATGTACCTGAACGTGTGTCTCTACATGTATGTGAACGCGTGTCTCTACATGTATGTGAACGCGTGTCTCTACATGTATGTGAACACGTGTCTCTACATGTATGTGAACACGTGTCTCTACATGTATGTGAACGCGTGTCTCTACATGTATCTGAACGTGTGTCTCTACATGTATCTGAACGTGTGTCTCTACATGTATGTGAACGCGTGTCTCTACATGTATGTGAACGCGTGTCTCTACATGTATGTGAACGCGTGTCTCTACATGTATGTGAACGTGTGTCTCTACATGTATGTGAACGTGTGTCTCTACATGTATGTGAACGTGTGTCTCTACATGTATGTGAACGCGTGTCTCTACATGTATGTGAACGCGTGTCTCTACATGTATGTGAACGTGTGTCTCTACATGTATGTGAACGCGTGTCTCTACATGTATCTGAACGCGTGTCTCTACATGTATCTGAACGTGTGTCTCTACATGTATCTGAACGTGTGTCTCTACATGTATCTGAACGTGTGTCTCTACATGTATGTGAACGTGTGTCTCTACATGTATCTGAACGCGTGTCTCTACATGTATGTGAACGTGTGTCTCTACATGTATGTGAACGCGTGTCTCTACATGTATGTGAACGTGTGTCTCTACATGTATGTGAACGTGTGTCTCTACATGTATGTGAACGTGTGTCTCTACATGTATGTGAACGCGTGTCTCTACATGTATGTGAACGTGTGTCTCTACATGTATGTGAACGTGTGTCTCTACATGTATGTGAACGCGTGTCTCTACATGTATCTGAACGTGTGTCTCTACATGTATCTGAACGCGTGTCTCTACATGTATGTGAACGCGTGTCTCTACATGTATCTGAACGCGTGTCTCTACATGTATGTGAACGCGTGTCTCTACATGTATGTGAACGCGTGTCTCTACATGTATGTGAACGCGTGTCTCTACATGTATGTGAACGCGTGTCTCTACATGTATGTGAACGCGTGTCTCTACAT
>CM048051.1:480000-640000 GCA_026259375.1 Verasper variegatus
TGTGTGTGTGTGTGTGTGTGTGCGTGTGTATGTGTGTGTGTGTGTGTTGGACATGATGTTATCTGCTGTGACATGCAGCTGTCAGTGGAGATAATGAACCAGCTGAGAGTCGGGTTAAAAATGAAACTGGTTTATTTCAAACTGAAGGTCAGGAGGTTTATATCACACACATATTGTATTTCTATAGTTGTGAGGACACTCACGTCATGAACTGAAGTCTGCACATGTTCCTCACGTGTTCCTGACGTGTTCTGCAGGTTCTGTGTGTGAGAACAAATGTCAGAGTCAGTGTCTCTGGACATGTTCTGGATCTTCTCCTGCAGCCTCCTGGTAACATGTGTGTAACATGTCCTCCTGAGTCCATGTGAGGAAACAGCAGGACAATGTGTGGAAGCTTCCCAGTGAGCGAGTGGACGTGTTGATGAGGTTTCTAACACGTGACGGACGTGAAACTGGAAGAACACAAACATCTCAGGATGAAGAAGAGGAGCCGTACACGTAGAAGACGAAGACGTCAACTTGGAAACACGAGGAGGTTCCAGATCTTTTGGTGATGAGGGCCGACGCCGGTGTGGACGAGCTGGAAACAACAACACTGATCTTTCCACAGCAGAGTTTATACGTCATGTCCCGCCTCCTGCTGCTCTACAGGCTCCGCCCCTCGCCTGGATGTTCCCACATGTTCCTGTTGGTGTGAACGGGTCGGACCCGACAACCTGCTGCTCTTCACAAACACCTGACTACACAACATGTCCACACACTGTTTTACACAGTTCATGTGTGAAAACAGATTAAATGTCCAACACCAAAAACAAATCTTAACCCTCAAAAAATCAACTTGAATTGTCAGGACTGGTCAAGTGGTGGTCCTCATAATGATAGAAAGATGTACACACACACACACAGTGACCTTTCCCTCTCAGCAGGTTTCTTGTCTTCGTTCTTCTCGTCTCGTTGCGTCTTCTTGACCTTTCTGTTCGTTCTTCAGGATCCAGAATCAGCTTTGTGTTTGTGACAACGAGTAAAAACCAAAAAACAATCGTTCTGCAGTCGTTTTAAGAACAAACAGAGAGAGCTGTGATGAGCTGAAATACATAAAAAGCAAAACATATAATTACAAGGTTTTATTCCATATTTAAAGATGTGTGGTTGTTTACCGTGTTAAAGTGCCGGAGGTGATGATCTCAGTGACTGTGACTCGTCAGCAGGAAGTCCAACACCTCTGATCACAACCAGCTCATCTGCGAGCAAAGCCTCCATCACGTCCCATGAGTCCCCCCCCCCCCCCCCCCCCCCCCCCACGTCACTGGAGCTGGGATGTTACCAAACCTCGTCAAGGTCCAAACTGATAGTTTCTCCAAGAAGGTTCAACCGTTAGATCCTTCGTTCTGGAGTGAAGAGGCTCAAGTTCCACTCATTTATATTCAGGACCTCATTAAGTCATTTCAATCATGAGTCATCAATATCAGTCCATCTCATGAGTCAGCGGTTTTACTTGACAGAATTCAAGCTTGACTCAGCATTATTCAGTTATAAGGATTGATCATTGATCCTGATGATTCTTGTCTCAGTAAACAGGAACTTCTGACCATCTCCAATGTTGCTGTGGCAGAGTGCCCCCCCTCTCCGCCCCGCACTGCACCCCCCACCATGAAGGTAAAACACACACACACACACACACACACACACACAATTTAACCCAACATTAACACACTTCTCTCTCTCTCTCTGTCCAGTCAGCTAATTTCTTTGACCAGATGGAGGTAAGAACTGTGTGTGTGTGTGTGTGTGTGTGTGTGTGTGTGTGTGTGTCTGTTTCCTCCATTTTCTTTGATCAAAAACTTTTATAAAAGTGATGCATGATAATTGAGGATTTTCGGCCTCAATGGAACAAACGGACTTGGAGCTGAAACTCTGTCTTAGTTCTGTCCTCTGTCTCTGACACTGATGCAGCAGGTACCAGAGGCTGCAGAGATGAAGACCGTCCCTCAGAGACAGAAGGCACGTCTGTCCGTCTTCAAGTCCTCACGCCTGTCCGTCTTTAAGTCCTCACATGTGTTCATCTTTAAGTTCTCACGTCGGTCCGTCTTTAAGTCCTCACGTCTGTCCATCTTTAAGTCCTCACATCTGTCCGTCTTCAAGTCCTCACGTCTGTCCGTCTTCAAGTCCTCACGTCTGTCAGAGAAGACCTGACATGAGATTTAATGTCAAGACTGTGACAGTGTCTGTGTCCTCATCAGGTTTGTGTGTTCATATGTGTGTTAAAGACATGTGTGTGTGAGTGTGTTACTTCCTTCTCTTTGTCTTTCAGGACGACTACATACCTTATCCCCGGATTGAGGAGGTGAGAGTGAACATCGTCACATCTGTTTCCTCTGAACACAGACGTCTGCAATGTCCTCACTTAGTTCTGTCCTCTGTGTGTGTGTGTGTGTGTGTGTGTGTGTGTGTGTGTGTGTGTTGTGCAGGTGTTGGAGAGGGGGGGGCCATACCCTCAGGTGATCCTACCTGAGTTTGGGGGTTACTGGATCGAGGATGCTGAGGCTCCTCACACTGCGGGGGAGGGGGGGGGGGCGTTGGGAGGAGCAGAGGAGGAAGAAGAGACACCTGCAGGGCATTATGGGTACCGACTAGAGGAGAAGAACGAGGCGGTGCGGGCGTACAGGAAGCACTTCTTAGGCCGGGTGAGGTTTGAGAACGTGTTAACGTCAGGAACTTTAACTGTGAGCTGGAGTCAACGTGTGACATCACTTCCTGGTTCTGTTAAGAAACATGATGAGGTCACAGTCACACTTCCTGTTTGCTGCCGTAGTTTATACGTGTTGTTTGTTTACAGCTGACTGTTTGTTTACATGTGACTGTGTCTCACAGGAACATCTCAACTTCTCATGTTCGCTGAGCATTCTGGGAAATCTGCTGCTGTCAGTAAGACACGAGGAGGAGAGGGAGCACGAGTACCTGCACGTTATCATCAGGTAAACACACACACACACACACACACACACACACACACACACACACTTTACAGGTGTAAGATGTTCAGATGTGAATGTTTCTTTTGTATTAACTTTCAGTTCACTACCATGTTCATCTGTCAAAGCTTCAGACTCATCGTTAACATGCTGTTGATTCTGTCAGGTCTCGACTAAAAAGTGTTTATCAGAGACTGACACTGACCGAACTGCCCGACATCCCCAGTGTCCCAGAGCTCGCCAAGGTACACACACACGCACACACACACGATTGTGAGTCTAAACTTTGTATTTATAACGTTGTCTTTGCGGTGAAGCTGTTGTGTGATGAAGCCACAGATCTGAGGTTCAGTCCTGTCCTCTACCCGAAGGTGAGGCTCCACCTCCTTCTTTTTTCTACAATGTCTGTCGTCCTCTAACGTCGTCATGTTGGACTGATTCTATCAAACTGTCTCCAGGCGTCGCAGCTGATCATAAACTATGACGAGCACCAGGTCAACAACACGTTCAAGTTCGGAGTCATTTTACAGAGATTTGGACAGGTACCATGTGACATCACACAGATGTTATATCACAATCAGTGACATGTGATGAAGACATGTTGTGAGGTGGACATGTGATGAAGACATGAGTGTCACATGTCCGTCAGGTGTCGGAGGAGGAGCTGTTCAGGAACAACGAGGAGACGTCAGCGTTCACAGAGTTCCTGCAGCTGCTCGGAGACACAGTCGAGCTGCAGGACTTTAAAGGGTCAGAGTCACAACCAAACACGATTGATTCGATTATGGTAAAATAATAGTTTGATTAATCAGAGAAGAGAATCGTCCTCCTCTCTCCGTACAGGTTCCGGGGGGGTCTGGACGTGTCCCATGGTCAGACGGGTTCTCAGTCCGTCTACACCGTCCACAGACAACAGGAGATCATGTTCCACGTCTCCACCAAACTGCCTTTCACTGAGGGAGACGCACAACAGGTAGAGAACCAGCAGAGCGATCACACACAACACAACTCATTAATGTACGTGACACTGTAACATGTGATACGACAGCGTGACACAGGATAATGTCAAAATAAAACTTCAGCTTCAGAGGAAACGCCACATAGGAAATGACATCGTGGCGATGGTGTTCCAAGAAGAAGCCACGCCGTTCGTCCCCGACATGATCGCCTCCAACTTCCTCCACGCCTTCATCCTGGTGCAGGTGGACGAGCCCGGTTCTGCCAACACCAGCTACAAGGTACAACCAATCTGAGGGATCCGAAACCTTTCTCTTAGATGTTTAAACTGAGGCACAAGAACCAGCTAAAGTCACAATACGTAATTTGGGGGGCGTCTCAATCAGAACAATAACAACATACATAATTTGTTGTCGTGGTGAGGCAGTGAGGGATGATGGGTGTTAGGGCTAACCCTAACCCTAACCCTAGTCTTCTCCTGGTTAGGATTCCTCCAGGGTTGATGGTTCAGGAGGTTTTTATCTGAATTCTCCTCATGTCTCCTCCTCTCGCTAAAACTCTCCGTTTCTCTGACTCGTCTCTGATTGGCTGAGAGTCGAGCTGCCGTTTGCTCAGCTTGTTTCTCTGAAAACTTAATATTCAGACGTCCGACGTCTAAAATCCTTCATCTGCTTCAAATATAGAGATAAAAACCACCAAGAAATGTACATCGTAAAAATGTGACTTCACACTGGATATATAGTCGCTGACACATGCACAGAGGGGATGTGATCTCCAGGTAGAACAACATCATGTAAGAACACAACTACAGATACAACACAGGTCTGGACGATTTTAGATCATTTAATGAGGAAATGTTACAAGTGAAACTTTAATTAAAGTCACTGAGATTAAAACCTGTGATTTTTGTTCACTAGAAACTGTTGTGATTGACAGGTGTCCGTCACAGCACGAGAAGACGTCCCTCCGTTTGGCCCGCCCCTCCCAAATCCTGCCATCTTTGAGAAGGTGCAACGTGTTTTCATGTTTTTTTGGTCAAACCTGAAAAAAGATGTGAAACATTTAATAATGACAATGTTTTTCTTCAGGGTCCAGAGTTCAGAGAGTTTCTTCTCACTAAACTCATCAACGCAGAGTTGGCCTGTTACAAGAGCGAGCGCTTCGCCCGACTGGAGGTACAAACACCTGAAGGACAAATTTGGAGCCACTGAATAATTCTTGCAATGAACGTTTGTATTTTTTTTCAGGAGCGTACTCGCGCCGCCCTGCTGGACAGCCTCCACGATGAGCTGCATAGACGCTCCCAGAGCATGCTGGGAATAACATCAGGTCTGGAGGAGGACGGTCGAGCTGACAACGGACACCCCCACGGAGGACTGCTGGAGTCCATCAAGGTTTGTACTTTTAAGTTTGGTCCGTGTCCCATCGGCAAACATAGAGGAGGCAGGGTTTATGACCTATACTGCATCCAGCCACCAGGGGCGATCCAGAGGATTTGGCTTCACTTTAAGGAGCTGTCATGTGATTAGAACTCAGAGAGTTTTGATGTCGGTGTGTTTCTGACTCTTCCACATTCTTCACCCGTCTCAGAGGGCGATGCGAGGACGGAGCGTCTCCATGGAGACGATGTCGCGCGGTGCGGCGGGTCTGCCCACCAGTCTGAGTGGGGGGGGTCTGGCACACATGAGCGTGGAGGTGAGCAGAGGTCGAAGTCGTCTTCCTCATGATCATGAATGTTGTTGCTACAGTGTCGGTTTGTGTTAACAGCTGGTGTGTGTGTTTGTGTGTGTGTGTGTCTGTCGTCAGTGTAACGTCAGATCTCCTGTGAAGCGGCGCTCGGGGCTTTTTCCTCGTCTGCTGAGCATCGACAGCCAAACAGAGAAACACAACCAGCGAAGGTAACGTTTTATTTACGGCCGTAGCTTCTCCTGAATCACAGCGTCTTCAACGTGTTTGTCGTGTACGTCAGTGTTCTCAGTGAGCAGAGGAGCTTCGACAGCTGCCAGCCCGCGCTGGAGGTGAGCTCGGAGCTGCCGTCCAATCCCAGCTCTCCAGAGGCGGGACAACGGGACAGGTGAGTGGGCCACAGGTCGTCCTCCTCGTTTGATCCTTTCTTCATTTTGAGTTGTTTTCTTTCTCAGCAGCTTCATCAGAATCACAATAGGTTTTACGACACATTCAAAGACACAACAGCGACATAGTGACGTCACATTATTCTCACCTGACCTGCAGGTGGCGGTCACACAACACATAACGAGCAATGTGCCAACAAAAGGAGTGAAGAAGAAGAAGAGTATCAGCTAGTGAACCAAAAATTTTTCCAAGTTTTTACGCTAAACACGTCGCTAACTCTAACTCAGTCAATCACAGATTTAAAAAACAGCGTACAGAGTTTAATAATGAATCTAAACTCCGGCTCTAACATATCTTTGAATTCCCTTTAATTTGTGAGATTAATGGAGGAAACTTTACATTATTGAAGTTAACAACCCTAACCCTATCCCATTATTCATTAATGAGAGAGCAAAGGTTACAAGTTCAATTTAGATTTGATCAACATTAAATTCACCTGTTTGCTCTGAAAGCAACTGATTCACTGACTTTTACACCTTCAAGTGAACGTGAACAGTTTGAGAAGCTTTCAGAATTTGAAACAAAGTGAGTCTGATTCTTTGTAAAGGTAAAGTAAAGTTCCACAGGGCTTAATTTTAGATCCCCCATTGTTTTCTATGGACACGCTGCTCATGCTCTGATTGTTTTAGCAGAAGATAAAACATAAAACTATGACAATAAGTTTATTTTCATTGTTTAAATAATATTATTCTTATTCAAAAAAAGAATTTACAAACATGCAGAAATCAGGTCTGAATCCTCCGATGTTTGTTTTCTAACCTGTAGGATTCACGGGAAGGAGAGCAGTAAAATCTCCAGATCAACGTCCAGCAGCTGCAGCTTCAGTCTCACCGCTGACGACGCTCACCTGCTGAGATCTCACAGCTGCAACACGACGCAGGTGAACCACGCGGTGGCGCTAGAGTCACATGATCTTTACAGCTCCTGTGAAACAGACGAATTTGAATTTATTGTCTCTGAGATGAATTAATTCACAGAACAAGAAACCTTTCTGCTGAGGACGAACAAATGTAAACAAGAAGATGAAGTTTGTTCTGTCTCTGTCTTCAGGCTGCAGAGGGTCAAAGTTCAGGTCCCCTCATTGTCTGTCACAGCCCCACAGGTAACACACACACACACACACACACACACACACACACACACACACACACACACACACACACACACACTGTCCATATGTTTGTTGCTTGTGTGTTTCAGAGACGAAAAACAAAAACTCTCCGAGATCCAATCTGAAGTTTCGATTCGACAAGCTGAGCCACTCTGCTGCAGTGAGTGTGACCCAAACACACCACACATACACACACACACACACAGACAGACACACACAGAGAAACACACACTTAGAGGATGATGGTTTTCTCTTTGTGTCGTCAGCAGGGACATTAGACTGAGGAACCTCAGCAGTGGAGGTCACAGGTGCTGAGGTACAAACGCTCTTATTCTACACCAGAAAATGACACATAATTATTATTATTTGAATTTTATTATTATTATTATTTGTTGTTTTGAAATATTTTTGATTTAGTCTGAATATTCTGCCCTTAAGTAACATTTCAATCATGAAAAATAAAAAGTTAATAAGAACATGCTTCTGGTTTCTTAACTGGCCACACCCAGTCTGCGGTGAATGTCTCTGATAGGTTCTCTCTTTGGTTGAATACATGGTCCAGAGTGAGACCTCTCCACAGACACTGACTCTGATCAGCTGATCGGGAATCTGTCGACTCTTCACTCTCTGTCTCTTTGCAGTTTCCACAACAACATCGAGGACAAGGATGAGGAGGAGGAGGAGGAAGAGGAGGAGGACAAATCTGATAACAAACACGTGTGTGCCAATTCATTCCTGAGCTCATCACATCAACAATAAATATCTGAACCCAACATGTCTTTACAATGAAGAACAAAACTAAATGCGTCCAAACAGCAGAGAAAGACAGAGACTCAGTGTTTGACAGGAGGCCTGGTCCTGGTCTTTATCCTGGTCTTGATCCTGATCCTGATCTTGGTCTTTATCCTGGTCCTGGTCCTGATTCACTTTTTCTTTTCACTGGATTTGATTACAGTTGAATTCTGAAGTGTAAGATGAAATTTATTTATCATGTTTAAATATGAATTCAGACGTGATTCTGAACGTATTTAATTCACGAGTGCTTATTTTGCTGAGAATAGTTTTATACTTTTACTTGGGTATTTCTACACTGTGATACTTTTCCTGAAGTAATCTGAGTACTTCCTTCATCACTTGCAGTCAGTGTAAATACAATAGATGTGTATTAATCACGTTCTTTGTAAAAGTAAACACTGATTGTCCTGTGACGTCCCTCACTTGACTTTATTTAAAATCCAGTTCACAACAGAAACAGTTTATACAGATACAAAAACTGTTTTATTCCTGACGCTCAAAGGGTTTCACCCACCAGTGTGGAGTGCACAGTGATGTCACAGAGCGCACAGTGATGTCTCAGAGCGCACAGTGACGTCACAGAGCGCACAGTGACGTCACAGAGCGCACAGTGACGTCACAGAGCGCACAGTGACGTCACAGAGCGCACAGTGACGTCACAGAGCGCACAGTGACGTCTCAGAGCGCACAGTGACGTCACAGAGCGCACAGTGACGTCACAGAGCGCACAGTGACGTCACAGAGCGCACAGTGACGTCTCAGAGCGCACAGTGACGTCTCAGAGCGCACAGTGACGTCACAGAGCGCACAGTGACGTCACAGAGCGCACAGTGACGTCACAGAGCGCACAGTGACGTCACAGAGCGCACAGTGACGTCACAGAGCGCACAGTGACGTCACAGAGCGCACAGTGACGTCTCAGAGCGCACAGTGACGTCTCAGAGCGCACAGTGACGTCACAGAGCGCACAGTGACGTCTCAGAGCGCACAGTGACGTCACAGAGCGCCAGACTACAGAGTGATTTCCCAGAGTACCTGAGTACAGTGAAGTTCACTTCATTGATGCGAGGGGCTGAACCGCTGGCGGTGTGTCACTCACTCTCTTCTCACACTGAGTCATGATGTGATGTCACATCAGCGTCATCAACTTGTTCACATTGCTCTCTATCGTTCACGTGTTGTAAATGTTTCACTGGAACAGATTGACACGATGTCTGAACATTAAATGTCTTCGTCTTGTGTCAAACCTGGAATAATGTTGTCATTAACAGGTTTGACTCAGATTTAAAAACCTGAAAAAAGAAACTCCAAAAACAGATGTTTATTTTGCACTAAAACGCCAAAATACACACACACACACACACACACACACACACACACACACACACACACACACACACACACACACACACACACACACACACACACACACAAGTTACAACAATTTACAAACCTTTTGATTAAATTGTTTTTTGATGGCACTAAAATCACAAACTGTGTTTCTCTTCTTCTCGTTGGGATCTGACGTTTTAGAGTTTCACTTACTGTGTATGTGTGTATGTGTGTGTGTGTGTGTGTGTGTGTGTGTGTGTGTGTGTGTGTGTGTGTGTGTCTGTATGTGTGTGTGTGTGTGTGTGTGTGTGTGTGTGTGTGTGTGTCTGTATGTGTGTGTGTGTTTGTATGTGTGTGTGTGTGTGTGTGTGTGTGTGTGTCTGTCTGTATGTGTGTGTGTGTGTGTGTGTGTGTGTGTGTGTGTGTGTGTCTCCACAACCATCAGCTGAATAATCGATGAGGACAATAATCATGATGTAAATGGAGTAAAGTTCTGCTTGTATGTAGACGTGTATAATGAAATAATATTGAATAAACATACATGTATAATACTTTTACTTAAGTACTTTTACATTAAGTAATTAAGTACTTTTATGGTTGAGTACTTATACTCACCTGCAACACTGGGCGGCGCTGCTGCTTCGAGGTCCGAATCTCACCACCAACGAAGAAGAGTGTGAGAGGGGGGGGGCGGCGAGAGAAGCGTTTCCGGGTTCAATCCACAGCTGCAGCCGTTGTTCGCAGCGCCATGGCGGCCGTACGCAGCCTGCGGGTGTCGGTGAAGTCGGACAGTGGCTCGGAGCACTCGGACTCGGACTCTGACTCCGAGTCGGACCGAGATGTTCGCGAAGCGGAGCCGATGGAGGTGGAGGAGGGGGAGCTGGAGGACGTGTCCGTGAACCGCTCCCTGAAGGAGCTGCTGCCGGTGAGTGTCCGCACTAGGCCCCGCGGACCGGGGGCTGGCGTCTCCGGCGGCCGCCGCATCCGCTGCAAGAGTCGGCGTGCGGCAGCTGCGAGTCCCGGCGGTGATCCGGAGGTCGTGGTGAGCCCCGCGGCTGCTGCGGCTGCTCACGCCGGGTTCCGCGCCTGTGACGCGGCTCGTGTTCGCGGTTCTGTCGCTGAGTTAGTTTCACTCACTTGTTGAGCCTCACGCGCACTGACCGCACGAGACCCCGTTTGATAAACAGGAAGTTAAAGCGTGTACCGAGTCAAACAACTCGTCAGGGACACGTGGTTGTGGACTGTTGATGGTTCTGATCGATCATCAATCCGGTTTCTATTCACGATCCCGAACTCTGATGTTCAGCGGCTTTAACTGCTTCCTTTGATTCCTTTGTTTTTACTTTAAACGCATCTGACTTACAGGCTGGTCTCCATGACAACTCAGTGTCTGCGTGAAACACAGTCTGTAGGTCAGTGATTGGTGGAAGTGGACACAGACGTCACTGGGACCAGTCTGAGCTGTTTGTGTTCCAGGGTTTTAGTGGTTTTAGTGGTTTTACTGTGGTTGAGGGTAAAGAACAGAGGAGGCGGCACCTTGTTAAGATCTGAGACAAACTGACGGATTGATTTGTGTTTCACAGGACACCAGTCGCAGGTATGAGAACAAAGCTGGAGCCTTCATCACCGGGATCGACGTCAACTCCAAGGTACGACACACACACACACACACACACACACACACACACACACACACACACACACACTGAAGGAGCTGAACCTCTGGATGTTTTTAAACCAGGAGGCGATTGAGAGAAAAGAGAAGCGAGCGAGACGTTTTCATTTCCATGGAGAGGAGAGCGACGGACAGAGGAACCTTTTTCTTGACAAAGACATCATGAAGAAAGGTAAGAGGTCACGTGACCCCTGGATGTTAACCCACTGATTTGTTTCCAACAGTCAGACCCAGTTGTGTGTTTGCTGATCCTGTCGTTGTCTTCTTCTGTGGCACTCAGCCATCCCCAGACTACGCATGGAGGCGATCTATGTGACGGGCGTGGACGACATGAGCACGCAGGACGTCTTTGGATATTTTAAGGAATATCCTCCGGCACACATCGAGTGGATCGACGACGCTTCCTGTGAGTACGACACACACACACACATCTGCATCAACCTGACCCGGACGCAGGCGGTCAGTCTGATGGCGTTCTAAGCACCTTGATGTCAAACGGGTTCGAGTCACAAAGTTTCAGTCTGATCGCAGACAAGGTCGATCACAGCTCTAGTGTTTCTGAACACCGCCGCACTGTTTCCTAGGCAACGTGGTTTGGCTTGACGACAACACACCCATCCGAGCCCTAATTAACGCCAGCCGGGCGCCAGACCCGGAGGCTGTTACCACGGAGACAGAGGGCACCAAAGAGCCGGCTGAGCAGAGCGAAGGTCAGTGTGTGAACAAAAAACACAAACTCACGCAGCAGGTGATTTGAAGAGAAACAGCTGACTTGTGTTGTCACAGTTCGCCAGGGTCAGGGGTCAGATGAAGAGGAGGAGGGTGAGGTGGACGAAGACGAGACGGCGAAGAAGAGTGGCGAGGAGATCGAGGGGAAGGACAGCGACGGAGAGGTGGAGCAGAAGACAAAGGCGGAGGACAGTCAGGTAGAGTCTCACAGAAACTGATCAGATCTATTGGTCTGTTCCAGAAACTCGATAATCTGTGTGTGTGTGTGTGTGTGTGTGTGTGTGTGTGTGTGTGTGTGTGTGTGTGTGTGTGTGTGTGTGTGTGTGTGTGTGTGTGTGTGTGTGTGTGTGTGTGTGTGTGTGTTACAGATCAACGACCTATCGGGAGCAGAGAGAGAGTCTCTGCTGAGAAATGACCTGCGGCCGGCGATCAAACCGTTTAAAGAAAACAAAATCCTCCTGCGCTTCGCCACACAAGGTCACTCACACAACACTGAGAAAAGCTTCATTCATCTGAGAATACTAAACAAAGATGAAAAATATTCAGGTGACAAACTAATACAGATGTGAATGAAAATGTATTTTTTTTGTTTGTAGAAGATAAGAAGGAGCTGGGCGCCGCTCGCCGCAGCAGGTACTACATGAAGTACGGAAACCCAAACTACGGAGGCATGAGGGGAATCCTGAGCAACTCCTGGTGAGTCTCAGACTCGACGACAGTTTTTCTATTGTTGTTTGTCTGTCGACAATTTGAAGCATCACGAGTCTCGTCTGTGTTTCAGGAAGCGGAGGTTTCACAACCGGCGAATCCAGCGAGACGTCATCAAGACCAAGAAGCCTCTGATCGGAGACAGCATGGGTCACACGCCGCCGTACACGCACCGACACTCAGGTAAACCCATAGTTCAGAAACATGGTTCCATGTTTTCATATCAGATTCAGTTCAAAGTCTGAAATATGTTCAACAAGCTGGAGACATTTTCACGTTTTATGCCACAACATAAAATAGGTTGGTAAAAACTACAGTGTTCATTTGTATGTGTTTTAAAACACACGTTTTTAAAGTGAATGTGAAATCAGACGACAGGTCGACTGACTCAGCTGCTCAGTGACCAATCAGACGGAGGTTTGTTTAAAATCTCATGTCAGATTTTTACTTTTGTCGATTTGTATTTGTGCTTAAAAAATCCCAACGAAGGGTTTTGTCTCTGGAGATGATCAGAGCTCGACCGATACAGATCGGTACTTTAAACCAAGTTCACTGGGAATCTGTACTTTTTCTTCAACTCTGCTGACTCACAAAGAAATAAGTGACAGGAGAGAAAACAGCAGCTCTTTGTAATATAGGTGATATGATATGATCATTTAATAGAAATAGTTAATATCCAGTTGACTTTTCATGGAACCAGAGTGAAGCTAACTTCAGGGTTACAGAAACAATCAGAACTGTGATTCAGGATCACTTTATTAATCTGGATTGACCCCACCACCCTCAGCTGACCTGGTCAACCTGCCAGAGGAGCCAATCAAAGAAGAAGAAGAAGAAGAGGAGGACGATGACTACGGCGGTGACGAGGACATGGACTCGGACGACAGGGTGGTGGAGTACAAAGAGCGAGGAGAAAAGAGTGCCGGCTTGCGCTCGCCGGGGGCGGTGCTTCGTAGCCGGACGGAACGCTCTCCGTCTCCCTGGTCGGAGTCGGACGAGATGGATTACGACCTGGAGCTGAAAATGATCTCCACGCCGTCGCCAAAGAAGAGCAAGAAGATGACGATGTACGCAGACGAGCTCGACACTCACCTGAAGAGCATCCGGTCAGAGCCGCCGCCATTTTACTCTTGTGTGTTTCACATCAACAATCTGATGTTTTCACAGAACACGATTCTGACGGAAACAAAGAGATGAAGTCAATTTCCTCCTCTCGCCAGATTCATTCAATGACTCAGTGTTTTCTTCTTCCTGTGAGCAGGAACCGTCTCGGGGGGGCAGGATCTCAAAGCAGGACCAATTCCCCGTCGCCCCCAAAAGTGACAGATGTGCGACAGCTGCTGGAGGAGAAGAGACAGGGACAGAGACAGGGACAGGGACAGTCCCCTCCGGTGGCCAGTGGAGGAAAAACAGGTGAGACACATTTGTTGTGTTCATTTTTTGGTTCAGAGAAAATACAGTTTGTTAATAAAAAGCTGTTTGTAGATGTTCGACAGAGACTGGGCAAGAGACATCGCTCCCCCTCCCCCGTCTCCCCCAGGGAAACTCCCCCGACCAGAGAACCTATCAGAGACATTCACCGCAGACTGGGTGTGGCCAGTCAAGAAACCAGAAGCATGTTCTCCGACTCGTCCAAGGACAGGAAGACAAGTAGGACTCTCTCTCCCCCTCTGCCTGTCTCTCTCTATGTCTGATATGACATCAATAACGTGGCTCCGCCCCCTCTCATCAGGTGGCCTGTGGAGCAGACTCGGCTCTGCAGATGATGACGGCGGCTCTGGACGTCATGACCACAAACCAAGCAGCCGGTCACCGGGCCGGTTCTCCTCGTCGTCTGGGCGGAGCGGCGATGGTGGTCAGGTGAGCCGCGGCGACGGAGGGAAGGAGGACAAGGAGGAGGTGGAAGAAGACGACACAACGCTGCAGAATGTGTGGGGCGCCATGATCAAACAGAAACAGGAGCGACTGTCCCACAAGATGAAGAAGAGCCGACTGGACAACCTGCCGTCCCTGCAGATCGAGATTAGCCGTGACAGCAGCGACGACTCCGACGCCTGAACCTGGGGTTGGGGGGGGGGGCACCTTCTGAACTCTACGTCTTTTGCGATCATCTGAAGACATGAAGCTGTGGTGTGTTTTTACTTTGAGGAGGCGCTCGTATCGTGCAGTGGATGACTGAACGGGGCCCTGCTCAGGTTGTCAGCCCTCATGTTGTGTGTTTGTCCCTCGTTCTGATCAGTTTGAGAATCACAAACCAGATTTACAACCAGATTTGTTTTTGGTAAAACATGATTTTAGGCATTTATTTAGATTTTTTTAATTAAAGTCCGATTACACTGAGGTCTTTTGACCATGAGCAGATGCGTCACTTAGCGACACAGAGGTCGGACTCGGCTCAGTTTCAAATTGTTCAGATTTACCAACAAGAGCCTCCTGGTTTTGTTTTGAAATATACATCATGTGCAGGTGAATATCAGTCTTGATTATCACTAGATGATCAATAACCAGGTGCTCACATCAGGATCGGGGCCAAAAACACTCGTCTGGGACATTTTAATTTGATGCCTGAGTTTGCAGCAGAAAATATGAATTTCTTACAAAATAGTTTCCAGTGTTGAATACCAGCACAGATGATCCTGTTGATGATTTACTTGTGTGTTGATATTTAACTGGCAAACCCTGCATCACAGAATGTAACAAAGCATCACAGGAACGTCTGTTTTTTTGTCAGTAAGTCATTGATGCGTGCCCCCCCCCCCCCCCCACACACACACACACACACACACACACACACACACACACACACACACACACACACACACACACACACGGGACCATTCTTCATGACTTTGAAGCGTCCACACGGACTTTACAGGACAAAACTTCATTCCCCTTTTTATGTGTGTCTGTGTGAGTGTACTGTCTGGGACATGTTTGTCAAGTTGGCTGATTATTAATTTTACACAAACACAGCACGTGTGTCATTTATCTGTAATACACAATCTTACCACATCCAGTTCTGTGTGAAGGGTTTAGTGACATCAGGTGTTGTACATGTGAAGACAAGTGGCTGTACACAACTATTCTATTTCCAGACATTTTCCTGCTGTATTCTCACATTTTACAGACATTTTACTCGGGGGGGTCCAGAGACAGAGACTCAGACATTTGTTCTCACATACAGAACCTGCAGAACACGTCAGGAACATGTGCAGACTGCAGTTCAGGTCTGAAAATATCTATAAAATCATGAACAGTCTTTTGCAGTGTTTGTCCTTTTCTCCACAGTGGGAACAATGTGAATCACCACTAAACGACTTTCTGTTATTTGTTTAACCTTTTATTATTAATCACATTTCATTCGGGCCCGGGCAGCGGCCGTGCCAAGGCCCTAGTGCCTTTCGTTCGATTAGTCAGGAAAATTAATTGCATTTTCGACGGCTTGAACATACTCGAAAACTCACCAAATTTCGCGGCCGTGTCAGGCCTGAAGAGAAATTACATATTCGAAAGTAATTCAGTTGGGCGCAGCAAAGTGGCTCAACAGCGCCCCCTACAACAGAGCAATTCCGTCAGGTTTAACCAATCTTCACAAAATTCGGTACACACTTGTATCATGACCGGACAGAAAAAAAGTATTTTTTAACTCCACTGTGCATTGCCCAATAAGCAGGCTATTAAGTATTAACTGATCTAGCTATGGCAAGCTAGCCAGAAAAGAAGCTAGCTAGCTAACAACTAGTTAGTATTGTACATATTTCTCTTTCTCACTGGTAATGGATTGTAAAACAAGACTTACATGCATCAGTTGTGCAAAAGCAGCTGTGTGAACTGAATGGGAGGTGTTCCATAGTGAATACATACTGTACGGGTCATTTTGACCCATGTGTGTAAACGTGATGTAGAAATACTAAGTGTATGTTTGTTTATAAAGTAAGAAAGGGAAGGGGAAATATTGATTAGTGGTAATCAAAAACAAGATATTTAATGAATAATTAGAATATTAAATAATAAAATACATTTATTTAAAAAAATATAGCAAACAAACACTCATGCATGAAATAACACGTAATTAATATGGGTCATTAGAAGGGTAGTAATACAAAAAATATATTTTTATTCAAAAAGTAAAAAAGACAAGTTAATTGGGGAATACCTGAAATACTGAATGATGAAATTCATTCACTGCAAAGATAAAGAAAATAAAAACTGAGCCGGGTCACTTTAGACCCATGTTGTGCATCAAAGGGTTAAGCTGAAACTCCACCCAGGCTTTATATTAAAGATCACTTCCCTGGATTCATTAAGCAATTCATTGACACATGATGTGTAACATACCAACGCATGAGGTGTCACATGTGATCAGCTACATACATGTTAAAGCGTTGGTATGTTACACATGATGAGTAACATGTATGTAGCTGATCACATGTGACACATGATGAGTAACATGTATGTAGCTGATCACATGTGACACATGATGAGTAACATGTATGTAGCTGATCACGTGACACATGATGAGTAACATGTATGTAGCTGATCACATGTTACACATGATGAGTAACATGTATGTAGCTGATCACGTGACACATGATGAGTAACATGTATGTAGCTGATCACGTGACACATGATGAGTAACATGTATGTAGCTGATCACGTGACACATGAGGTGTAACATGTTAAAACCTCTGGAACACGCTTCAGCCTCATGTCCTCATCTGCTTCCTTATGTAATCACAAACTCGCCCTGCTTCAAGCTGATTGGCTCACTCGTGAGTCTGTAATTCCATTCAACCAATCAAAATCAAAATCCCGGCCCATTCGGCTTGAAACCAGCCAATGGGGCTGTAGTGGCGTCACGGGCGGTATAACGCGTTTCCTGTGACGTAGCGGGTCTTCAGTCACAGTCGCCATCTTGTCTTCGTCGAAAACGCACCGAGAACGGCGACGGGCCGCGACAGAGAAACAAACCTTCAGCCCGGTGTAGTGAGCGAGCTGCCCGGGGCGGAGGGTTGCGTGTTCGGGTTCATGAACTGTGTTGTCCCGGGGTTATGGTGCTGACCCAGCCGCTGTAGGTTTCCCGGGTCTCCGAGCTCAAAGATGGAGGACAGCGCGGCCAGAGAAGACGCCTGCCGGGAGTACCAGTCCTCCCTGGAGGACCTGACGTTCAACAGCAAGCCGCACATCAACATGCTGACCATCCTGGCCGAGGAGAACCTGACCTTCGCCAAGGATATCGTCGCAATAATTGAAGCTCAAATCAGCAAGGTTTTTATAAATATAGATCCTTCACCTTTCAGATGCTTTCTGTGGATGTTAGTGTGTCGCAGGCCCGGGAGGCGCTAACATGGCGGCGAGCGTTGTTACGACATGTCCGTGTTCTCTAACACTGGAGCTGCTTCCTTAGGAAACGCCTCCGTCTGATCGTAACGAATAAAGAAGACATGTCTCACTTCATGTGTCGGAACTCAACGCGTTGATTTAAAACACGACATTTAGTTCAAATTTAACGGAGTGAAAATCCACCGTAAAGTGATTTAAACGATGAAGTGAATGTGAACCAGTTAACTCGGGTTAAAGTGTTTCTATCCAGGTTAACTCTGGAATTAACTGGAATCTGTGAAATCAGAAATAAACGTTGAGAAGTAGTTGAGGTGAAAACAGGAGATGGAATCAAACATTAGAAACTAAGTTCAGAAAACAAAACTGGACATAATAAATGATCTTCAAACTGTTTAGGGAATAACTTAATAATAGGTTCCCTTCAGTTCTCCATGGGGAACTTGTAAAGCACCTTTAACTGCCTCCATGCTGTGTAAATACATTAGTTATTAATGAAGATGAAGCAACATCACAATCACTTTTAGTTTCACTGTGTAAGTGAAGAAGAAGAAGTTGGTCTGTTGAGAACCAGTCGTCTGTCAGAATCTTATATCTGCTGCACGACAGAGGATTTACTAATCTGAATTCACGTTCCAATCACCACACACACACATGTAAATGATTTCCACACACTGGACCAACTGGTTACACAAACACTCCCACCGTTCCCACATATCCACGCGTCTCCTTTTCTTCGTTTCTCCTCCAGGTACAAGAGACACCAGTGTACCTTGCGCTGTAGGCAGCTGTGTTTCTGGTCTAGTTACTAACAACATCTGGTTGGTGACGCTTCCTGGTCAACTCACTCTCATTGGCTGTTGGTTGTCCATTCACGGTTCGTTTCATAACACACGAGTCTCTGATTTGTTTGACGGTTACAATGGAAGGTTTGAGACACTGACGCAGTCATTAAGATCCTGTCTGTTAACCCGTCACACCACAGGATCATGTGACCAGATAATCTGTTCAGATCAGCCTCATCATCAGGGTCTGACAGTCGCTGCCGTCAGGAGGACGGTCCTCTAGTGTGCAACAGACACCACATTCTCACATTCACTTTGTTTACGGCGGGTTTTCACTCGACGGTTTCCGCTGATCGTGGCCGGGTCACATCCCTGTTGTTAATCTTCGGTAGTTCTCTCCACCGGCGCCTGATTCTTACTCCATGTTTTCATCCTGGTCACACAAAGAAAAAAGTTTCTCTGCTTAAATTCACGAGTGAATCTTGAATCACTGAAATGTCATTGAATGGTTAAAATGTTTATAATAAAAAATGTGAACTGTGCTTTTTGTCATTTTTTTATTTCCAGTGTAATTTATTGGTGACTCATTTACTGACACTCGGACTTGGTTTAACAAACAAGTGTTTCACTTAGCTGATTTAGTAACGAGACTCGAGTGCAGAGTTCAAATCTAAATGTTCTGGTTCCTCACTGGTTCCCAGTGTTTTGAACAACGAGGGGAAAAGCCGTCTCCGGGGTAAAACTTTGAAAGAGTGAGTGTAAAACTCAGCGGGTGTGGAGTGAACCTCACGACTGTTCGTCAGGGTAATGTACAAAGAGTGGTTCGTGGACGAAACCCTCTTTGGAGGTAAACCAGAGAACTTTTTAAACCCTGGTGCATCATGGGACTTGACATGAGACTGAACTGATTGACTTTTGAAGATGACCGATTTTTCTGGAGTTTTTTTTTGATCAATCAGAACTTAATCAGCGTGTTTTCCCTCGATTGATCCAGACTGAAGAAACCACCTCATGAACTTTTATTTTTGGACTCTTTTTGATTTTTCTTCACGAGGCGGGTGGTGAAATGGGAGGGCTGTCATCCCCTGTTTTTTATATAAGTTGTGAATAATAATTTGTTCTGAAATGTTGCTTTAACCCCTGTTGTTTTTCTAAACTTGTTGAGTTCTCTATCGCTCCAGGCCCCCGCTGCTGAGAAGCTTCCAGTTTTGTACTTAGTGGATTCCATAGTGAAGAATGTTGGAGGAGAGTACCTTGCTGTGTTTGCTAAAAACCTAATCACTTCATTTATATGTGTCTTTGAAAAGGTACAGTCTTCTTTGCTGCTGTTACAAATTATTCACAGTTTTAGCAGCTCACTTCCTTCCTGTTTGTCTTGTTGTGTTGCTTCTTATTGTGCATTGTCAGGGGTTGTACATGTCGAAGATGGGTGACTGGACTTGCATCTACGACATGTACAACCCCTGCAAGAGCCACAACCTGGGTGACTGAGAATATTAATATGTTCTTATGATGCTTTAACATAATCCTGTTAATAAAGTGTGCACGGGAGGGTGAATGCTGAGCTTTAAGAACTTTTTTAACATTATCTTTTACTTTTGCATTAAAGTGACATTTTTATGAGTGTTGTTTGTTTGTAGCCGTGGACCAAGTCATGTCCTCTGTTTGTAGGTGGATGAAAACCTCAGAAAGAGTCTGTTTAAGCTGCGCTCCACATGGGACGAGGTGTTCCCCCTGAAGAAGCTGTACGCACTGGACGTGCGCGTCAACTCAGTGGACCCGGCGTGGCCTATCAAGCCTTTGCCACCCACCGTTAACGCCAGCATTCATGTCAACCCCAAGTTTTTAAAACAGGTGCGTACGGGCAGCGAACACCACACCTGACCTGGATTTAAATGTTCAAGTTTTAGTTTTCTATACCTTTTAAGATGTATATACAATGACACACAGAGAAGGAGAGAGGTTTAGTCTACAGCTCCAGTTAGTTATTAATCTGCAGATATTATTTCAATTTTCTTTTCTTAGACAAAACAAAGATTAGCTGTTTTCAGACATGAAATTCTAACGGGTTCTTGACGTGTTCCTGACATGTTCTGGAGGTTCTGTGTGTGAGAACAAATGTCTGTCTCTGGACATGTTCTGGATCTTCTCCTGCAGCCTCCTGGTAAAATGTGTGTAAAGTGTCAGAGTGAGTCCATGTGAGGAAACAGCAGGACAATGTGTGGAAGCTTCCCAGTGAGCGAGTGGACGTGTTGACGAGGTTTCTAACACGTGACGGACGTGAAACTGGAAGAACACAAATATCTCAGGATGAAGAAGAGACACTAACTACACAACATGTCAGGACATTTTACACAGTTCATGTCTGAAAACAGCTACAATAATAAATGCCTGTCAATCAAAGGTGACATCTCTGAGCAGGTTAAGGATGTTTTCTCTGAGAGTCTGAAGCTTCATGTGTTTGTTCCACTGTTTCTATTTGATCTGGTTGGTTTTGGTTTCACGGAAAAAGTGTTTTCACTCTGCAAACAAACCGAACCATGGTTCATCCAGACCAC
The DNA here is from genome assembly GCA_026259375.1 of Verasper variegatus. Classification (NCBI taxonomy): domain Eukaryota; kingdom Metazoa; phylum Chordata; class Actinopteri; order Pleuronectiformes; family Pleuronectidae; genus Verasper; species Verasper variegatus. The sequence continues at coordinate 501,096 of CM048051.1, forward strand.
TTCTTTTGGTTGAACTTCATTTTGTGTGTTGGTCTGGACCGTGGACCGAGGAACCTTCACACCTGATATTTAGTTCCAGACTAAACGTAGAAGTCTGAAGGTCTGAATCGAACGAGGTGTAAAAGAATCCTATAACCACCAGATGGTTTGTTCACTGACAGAAAACAGCTGTAAATCCTCATCCTCTGGGGAATCTTAATCCAAAGATCTGCTGCAGAGGATGTATTCATAATCAATTAAACAATTCTTTCGGCTTTAGACAGTTTTTCTTTGAATAATTTCTGACTTGGACTAAACTTTCTTTGTTTCCTCTGTCCCGCCTGCGACCCTCTGTGACATCATCGTGTGTCCAGTCTGAGGAGGCCTCCTCTCCGCAGCCAGTTCCTTCCCAGCCCCCGGCGCCGGTGTCAGCGGCGGTTGTGGCGCCTGCTCCCCAGCCTGTCCCAGCGGTCAGCCAGTCCAGCGTGACCCAGGAGCAGCTCATCCGACAGCAGCTGCTGGCCAAACAGAAACAGCTTCTGGAGCTTCAGCAGAAGAAGATCGAGCTGGAGCTGGAGCAGACCAAAGCTCAGCTGGTAGGACAAACGCATTCAATTCCACATCTGTCTGGCACAGATAATTTCAGATTAGAGTTTCTCTCGTCTCAGCTGCTCAGTGATCAGAGCAGAAGCTGGTTTGTTTCTGTGTCCTCCTCCACTCGGCTCTCACTGGAACGAACACACACTCATCACTAGTTCTCAGGACCTGATCAGCACATGACGTCACTGAGTGTTGGTTTGATTCCAGTTTGTCAGACTCATGTAAACATCATGAAAATGACTCGTCACATGTTCAGACCAACACGAGACGCTCAGTCAGGACTCGGTGTTAAAATGAGCGACGTGATCCGACTCCATCGATTCAGAACCAAACACACGACCGGACGTTTGTCATCTTCATCATAACCATCCTGTTTACAGCTGGTCACAGAAACCAGAAGCCAAATGTCAATTATAATTTCTGGGACAATATATCATCCAACAGAATGTCATGACAGGTTTAGCTTACTGTGTTCAACCTGCACCAAGTCAGAGGTTTCCTTGTTCAGTTTACAGCTTTAATTCTCCATCCTTAACTAAATCGATTCAAACCGGAAATTGAAAATAATCCATACCTTGTGAATCGGAATCAACTTGTTTTGGGAAATCAGTGGTGATACTCCGCATATACTTAAAGTAACAAAAGTAAAAGTGCCGAATAGCAAATTTTAGAATAATATGAAAGATGTTCTCTGTTACACGTGGCATCTATTGCACTTGTGTCTGTCCTGGAAGACGGATCCTCACATGTGACTGAGGTTTTCTGCTAGTTTTACTCTTGTTGAGGGTTAAGGACAGAGGATGTAGCACCTTGTTAAGATCTATGAGACAACACTTGTTTGTTATGTCTGCAGGCCGGAGGATTCACAATACCCACACCGCCTCCAGCCTCCTCTCCAGCTGCTCCGACCATGACGCCAAAGGCCCTCAGCCAGAATGCCCCAGTGGTTCGACCCTGGATCCCTCCTCAGACCCTGCCTGACACCAAGACGTCCACCAGAGACCCTCGTCTGAACCGCACCGGCCCCCCAGCTGCGTCCCAGCCCAAAGAACAGCCTGCTGGAAAAAAAGACAGTCTCCAAAAAGGAAGTCCTGCCCTGACGCCTGAGAAACGGCAGCCGGAGAAATCCTTCAGACCGGAAAAGACCAGAACTCCAAGGAAAGAGACGTCGGAAGAGAAGACCAAGTCCAAGTCTCTGTCTCCGATGACCAAAAGTGTCCAAAGCAAAAACAAACAGGCTGAGGCTGAAGGTCAGAAATCATCCGATGGCTCCAAGAAAGATCCACGGCTGAGGAAACGCACACAGGACAAGAGTGGAGAGAGCAAAGACGAGGAGCTGAAGGAGAAGAAGAGATGCAACGACAAGAAGGAGAGAGAGGAGGCTGTGCTGGGGGCAGAGCTGCAGAGGTTCAGCAAAGGGAAGCTGGCGAATGGGTTCGTCATCAAACACGAGCGCGAGGAGGCAGAGAAGGTCGAGTTCAAAAGTGGAGGCAACGCCAGAACACATGCCAGGAAGCGCACCCGCTCCAGGTCTCGCTCCCCCACCTCCTCTCCGAAGAGGAAGGATAGGCGCTCGCCCAAAGGCAGAGCCAGGAGCAGCTCGCTGTCCCCGTCACCCTCTCACAAACCGGGGAAACCCCGGAGGGTCCGTGTAGATGAACCGCTGCATGGTAAGCCCGGCCGAGATGACCGGGTCACACTGAAGAAGAGCCAATCAGAGAGCAGGAGGTCGAAGAGACCGCAGGACGATCGACACTCCGAGTCCAGAGACTCTCACTCGCCCCGAAGTCACGATGGAAGTGGCAAGGAGACGAAGGAGGCTCCTCATCGCTGGAGGAGCGGCTGGGAGGAGAACAAACAGTGAGTCCAACCAGACATCATCATATAGATTTGTATAGCAACTGTAATTTAATATTAATAACTGATCATTTATAAGAATGTTCTATGTAATACTGATGAACAGTGAGAACAGCAGCAGGTCGTTGTTTTTATTCATTGTTGACTTTGTTTCTGCTGCTTCTTCAGTTTGAAGTTGCCAGACGACGCTCACATGAAGCCTGGACCCCAGAGACACAAACCGTACAACACCCCGACTCGACCCACCACCCCCCGAACCCTAAAGCACCGCCTCAGCGTGGACGCCAACCTGCAGATACCTGAAGCCCTCAACACCGCCTCCAAGAAGGACCTGCTGAGGAGGGTACGTCACACGGACCAGCAGCTGTTCGTTCATTTATCTCTTTTTAAAATCGTAAAAGCGTTTTCATCTTTGCATTTCTCTGCAGGCCAGTAAACGTCTGGAGAGCGGCGAGATTTCTCAAGAGGACTTCCTCAATGTGGCGCACCAGATAAAACATTTCTTCCAGTATCAGGAGGAGAAGCTGCAGCGCTCAGAGAGCTGGGACGACTCTGGCAACTTTGCCAAGAAACAGCCGCTGCTGGCCGCGCCCTCCTCCCAGCCCCGTCCCCACGATGCCATGGACGCCGCAGAGCTGTCGTACTACGAGCACAAGTCCAAGCTCAGGAAGACACAGGTCACCCACCGAGTGGCCGGAGAGGAGTGGGAGGGCGAGGAGAATGTGGAGGATGTCGATGTAACAGTCCCGGGCGAGAAGACAGGTGGGGGTCGGAGCATTGGAGGACACCCACCGCCACTTAAATACAGCCGAGCGCCACGAGACAGACAAGGTTAGGCCAGCTTGATGTAGGAAGAGAGAACTGAACACGAATCAAACTATCGCTTCACTGATTAATTAATTAATTTATCCATCATTGAATACATTTTTATTAATTTTACAGTTTAAAGGTTCATGAAATTATTGATTAGATTAAAATATAATTGGATTAATTGGTTCTTTTTATGTGAAGAGGCCTCTGTGTTTCACTTCCTGTGTCACTGACTGCTTCCGTTGGTCTGTGACCTTCAGGTGAAAGACGGAGTAAAGAACGAGAAGAGTCGCGGCCTCCGCTCGGCCCCATGATCGAAGAGTACAACCATGGCAAAGAGTTCCCCACCCTCAAGTCGCTGCCTGGCCTTCGCTTCAGGAGACGAGCCGACCCCCGAGACTCCAGTAAGTCCGTCACAGATCCGTCACTGTGTCCACCTGTGGCTGCGTTTCCTGTCATGTGCCGTCTTGTCAGCAGGTCAGAGGTCCGGCTCTCTGACGTCCTGTCTCTTTTGAAATGATAACAATTTTTTGTTTGTTGTTTCCAGGTGAGAGAGAGTGGAACTCGCCGCTGACTGAGCGGCAGCGCGAGGAACAGAAGAGCGGATACGACGCTCCACGGAGGTACACACCCTCTGTTGACTCCAGACATCCTGACCCCCGGAGGCCAGAGGGGCCCCTGCCCTCCGGGACAGTGGTACACAGGAATTGTCCCAGTCCGACCGGTCTGGACGCCCCCATCCCGAGGTTCGAGCGTGAGCGCCTGTCACCTCTACACCAGAAAGACTCGGCAGAGATGAGCCCGGTCCCGCGCTTTGAGAGCCCCAACAGTGAGCACTCTGATGAAGGGCCCCTCAAACCTGATGTCCCCCCTCCTCAGCCTCCCCCTCCCCCCATCCTCAAGGCCCCAGCGCGTGTTGGACCACTGTCGTCTGTCCGCCAGCAGAGCAACTCGCCTGGACACACCCCTCCTCACGAAGCAGGGCACCCCCCGTCCCGGTATGACGGCCCTGAACACATAGCCCCCCCCAGACCCCACCCTCCCGGCTGGTACGATGACTCTTCACAGTTCGAAGGGCCTCACCCCCAGGGGCCAGGCAGGTTCGATGGCGGCAGACCACCACATCACAACATACCAGAAAGGTTTGATGGCCCAGACGGCGCCCACATGCCTCACGGTCCAATGAGAGGCGGAGACGGGATGGGGAGGTTTGATGTTCACCCCCACCCTCAGGGCCCCGGGAGGTTTGATGGTCCCATGGGCCAACAGCCCCCAGTGCGGTTTGTGGGTCAGGGGCCGGGACATTTTGAAGGGCCAATGCAGCACTTTGAACCACCAAGACGCTTTGACAACAACATGGCCCCTGGACCTGGACCAATGGGCTTCCAGCAGCAGCAGCGGGCTTTGCGTTTCGAAGGCCCTCCAAACCAAATGGGCCCCATGAGGTTTGAAGGCCCCAATCACAGGTATGACATACCCAATGTACCCCATCAGGGTGGACACACCCACTTTGAGGGCCCCCCTGGGCAGCAGGGGCCCCCCAGGTTCCCTCCCCAACACAACATGCAACCTCCCATGAGGCCAATGGCCCCGCCCATTTACGACAACCCGATGACCCCCCAGCAGAACTTCAACATGGGCCCCCAGTGTTTCCCAGAGCCCATGAACCCTCAGTTCCCGGCGGGGCCAATGGCGTTCCCGGCGCAGACGGTGAACTTTAACCTGCAGCCGCCATTCACCCAGCCGGGTCCCGCCCCCTTCTACAACCCTGCCGCCCCCGCTGTTGGCCTGCAGCAGCCGGTGAGTGACACCTGTCAATCAGTTTCTCATCTTTTAAGTGAAGTTATATTATAATCAATGGAATATAAAATCGATGAAGGTAAATTTATCAGCATTGCCTTTTCCTCCTTTGTCATTAATTTGTTCCTGTTTTCAGGTGAACTTGTTGGGGAACATGAATCAAACGTTCCTGCCTCAGAACTCGGTTCCATTCAGACCTCAGAGTAAGAATTCACTTGTTTTCATTAATGAGAACATGTTTAAAACATGTAAATATCAGATGTCAGTGAAACTCATTGTGTCAGACTGACCTTTAACCTGCCGTCTGTTTGTGTGGCCGCAGCGCCGCAGGTCGTCCCTCCAGAGAACCACTTCGGTCAGGTTGACGTCAACGACCTTCTGACCAAACTCATCTCCACCGGCATCATCAAACCTTCGCAGCCCGATGCGACGCCGACCACCAGCAACGGTGAGTCTGCTGATATCTGATGCAGACGTTGTTATGGAAACATGACACTCAAATAGTTAGAAATACAATTTTTGTTTTTCCAGAGTCTTCAACCACTGTGGCGCCGGCAGCTCCGCCAGCAGAGGAGGAGGAAGAGGAGGAGCAGGAAGTGGAGGAGGAGGATGACATCCCGGACCTGACCAGCTTCACCGTGGATGACATGAAACCGTAAGTACAGACGAACCACTCAACTGCTCTCTCACCACTAGTCGCACACCCGTCTAACTCCCCCACCCCCGCAGGCGTTACGAGTGCGTGGTGATGAAGCTGTACTCGGGGAACCAGTGTTGTCTCTGCAGCATGAGGTTCACCACCACCCAGACGGACTTGTACGCCGACCACCTCGATTGGCACTTCAGACAGAACCACGCCGGAAAGGTCGCCAGCAAGAAGATCACACACCGCCGCTGGTACTACAACCTCAAGGTGAGACCACACACACACACACACACACACACACACACACACACACTCTGCTGGTACTACTGCCCCATGGTGAGAACACATATTCACTGCAAACACTGTGTGTGTGTGACAGGACTGGATCGAGTTCGAGGAAATCGCCGACCTGGAGGAACGAGCGAAGAGTCACTTCTTTGAGAAAGAGAACGAGGAGGAAGTTCAGAAGAGTCAGGCGGCGGCAAAAGAGAGAGAGTTCCAAATCGTCAGGGCGACCAAGGACCAAGTGGGAGAGGTGAGAGAGAGGCTGTTCATCAGCCAATCACAAGCTAACTGACAGAATCTTGTAGTAGTCAGACACTTTCACTGTGATTGGCTGGTACAGAGTACGGTGTAAATCATCCTCACTGTGATTGGCTGGTACAGAGTACGGTGTAGATCATCCTCACTGTGATTGGCTGGTACAGAGTACGGTGTCCTGCAGGGACTAACAGTTTGTTTTGTTTATTTTCTGCAGTTATGTGAAATCTGTCAGGAGCCGTTTGAGACGTACTGGGTGGAGGAGGAGGAGGACTGGTTCCTGAAGGACGCCGTCAGAGTCGACGACAAGGTGACGCACAACTCAACCACAATAAGACAGAAGTACACAATGACACAACAAAACACACCGTCCTGGTGACTGACATGTTTTTTTTCTTCTTCAGAATTTTCATCCGGCCTGTTTTGAAGATTATAAAAATGTGAGTACCTGCCGACGATTCATCCAAATGAAAACTAATCAATAATGGATGAATCAGTACTAATTCAACTTTTGACCTGCTTTGTCTCCCCAGACGTCGTCGTATCTTGACGTCACGCCATCGCCCAACAAGCTGCTCACCGATCACCCGCTTAGCGCCTTCATGGAGCCCAAGGAGGAAGAGGAGACTTCCTGCTCCAACGCTCCCGCCTCGGTCAAACAGGAAGTGGCACCCGAGGCCGTGGAGCTACTCGACGTGAAAAAAGAGGAGGCGGAGCTTTTAATTGACCAAGTGCAATCAGAAGAGAATGTGTAACCACGCCTCTGCTGCCGCTGCCGCCACCGCTCTCGGCCTCCGTCACTTTTTCCATTTTTGGAGACGGTGTTTTTAGCGAGCGGAGGTCGAGTCGTCAGCAACGTTCTCGTCAATACATTTTTGTATTCGGATCCAACCCGACCATTTCAGGTCGTTTGTTTGTGAACGCCACGTTTGTGTTTGTTTGACTCGACGCTGTAAATGATTTAATTTATAATTAAAGTATTTTTTGAATCTCTGGTGTTAAAGTGATTAATGATCAGCCGCTGCTGTTAAAGTCTGGTTATTGATCGATTGGTTCACTGATCTGTTCATTGGTTGGTTGATGAGTAGTTTCAGGTGTTGAGTTGTTTCCCGCTGCGTTAAAGGTAAGCATGGTCTGATTGGACGACTGGAGACCCCGCCCACTCTTCAGGATTGGTTCACGTCAAGGATCCGAGTCGTCGTCTTTAGTTTTTCATGATTTTCAATAAACGAGTCTGAAACTTGTTTGTTCTTGTGTGATTCTGATTTAATAGTTTTATTGTCGTTCAGTTCAAAAATAAAGTTCAAGTGAATTTAAATGTCTCCTCGTCTTTTATTACTTTACCAAGTATTTTTATTTGATATTTTCGACATTTCAGAGAAATGAAACATGACAACTTCATTGTTACTTAGATACTTTACGGAGACTAGTTCAAATTACATTACTAGTAAGTTACATTTCAGATGCTTAAAATACTATTAAATGTTACAGCGCCCCCAAGTGTTCGGGTTACAAATCATTTTCCTCTAAAAAATACTGTTCTACATTTAAGAAAAAATATGTAATGTGAAAAAATACTGAGATTCTTCATGTAAAAATACTTTACTACAAATAAAAGTACATGAAGCTGAGAGTGCTTGTGTACTTTCACTTTATTAAACCAGGTCTTAGGTTCACCTCCACAGTCGGTAAACACCAAGAGCGATGGCGAGACACGAGAACACGGTCGCTGAGGAGGAACGGGACAAAAATTAGTTACTTAAGTTACTCTGATTACTCTGATTACTCTGTATGTTACCTGCCAGGTAGGTGATCGTCTCCAGCTTCAGAGACTCCAGCAGAGTTTTGAGTGACGCCACCTGCAGGTCGATCTTCTTGTTGATCTCCATGTTGTTGTTTTCCAGGTCGACTTTCTGAGGAATGAGAGACGAGGAGACGGACGAAGTTCAACCAGCACAGTAGTTTAGAGTTTAACCAAAGTATTTCAGTATAATAGTAATATTACAGTAATGTTATAGTAATGTTACAGTGGTGTTATAGTATTACAATCCGGTTGTTTCACCTTGTGGTGGAACTCTGTTGTCGTCTCCATCAGTTTCTTCTCCTGTTCAGTGAACTGACACAAAAACACAGAGTTACACTCATGATGCGTTCACTGACTCGTGGACATGATGCGTTCACTGACTCGTGGACATGATGCGTTCACTGACTCGTGGACATGATGCGTTCACTGACTCGTGGACATGATGCGTTCACTGACTCGTGGACATGATGCGTTCACTGACTCGTGGACATGATGCGTTCACTGACTCGTGGACATGATGCGTTCACTGACTCGTGGACATGATGCGTTCACTGACTGACTCACCATGTCAGACATCCTGCTGCTCTCCAGGTTGATGTCGAGTTTAGTTTCAGCTCGGACTTTCTGAGTCTCCTCCTGAACAGAAGACGTGTTTCATCAGAACGGACGTCTGCAGCGTCTCAGCTGATTTATCAAAGAGTTCGTACCTTCAGTCTGTTCCACAGCTGCTCCAGCTCGCGCTTCATTTTCTGTCCAACAAGGGAAAGTGGGTCGATTGTTAGAAAACACACAACAGTGGTGTACGGAGTGTTGTGTTACCACATGTTACAGTGTGGTTGTACGTGTTGTATTACCACATGTTACAGTGTGGTTGTACGTGTTGTGTTACCACATGTTACAGTGTGGTTGTACGTGTTGTGTTACCATGTTTTCAGACCGCAGATTGGCGAACTCGCTCTTCTCCAGGATCACCATGTCCTTCCTGATGGAGTCCAGATGAGCTACGATCTGCTGCACAGCGATTTCCTGAAAGTCACACGCATGAGAAGATTGACTCTGTACCTGCTCTGACCTTTGACCTCTGACCTGCGTCCTACCTGGTGGGACTTGGTCACCATGTCTCTGTAAACAATGTCCATGTTCGCCGTCGTCAGAGTCACCAGAGCCGAGACGATCAACTCGGCCTGACGCTTCTCAAAACCTGAGGACAAAGTTAAACTTCATGTTTATGTGGAGACACATTGACTGTGATCAGCTCCTGTTCTTTCAAAATAAAAGCAGCTGAACTGACTGATTGGCTCTCACTGGATCACTGTGATACATCATCATTACATCATGATGACATCAGTGTGTCCTCACCGCTCCGCTCCAGCTCTGTCACCATGGTGTGGGAATCGAACGTGAGCTTTCGCTGCTCCAGAGGCGTCAGTTCCACTTTTCTCAGGTCAAAGGTCAATGCAGGGGCTGTCAAATGGAAATCTGTCTCTCACACACACACACACACACGCACACACACATTATTCTTTAAACTGAACAGTGTGTAAGTCTAACAGGTGCACAGTAATAGATTACTCCAGTACTCCAGGAGAGTCGGACTCACGTCTGCAGGTTCGAGTCCTCCACAGGTGGAACCTCCGCAGCGCGTTCATCCCGGAAGCTGCTGTGTTTACAAGTTTGAGTAAAGTGAGAAAAGTGACGATCAGCTGATCGTGGAACAGACCGGAAACACTGTGACGTAACAGGAGACGGTCAGGTGCCCTTCAGGACCACTCGGAATTCTCACCTTCACTGCTCGATCTAATGAGACAGCGTCCTCCAGTGGTTGAAGGTATATCTACTCATGTACTGTAGTCAGCCCTTTAGAGTTTATCTAGTAGTAGATCTACTACAGTTTATCTAGTAGTAGATATACTACAGTTTATCTAGTAGTAGATATACTACAGTTACTACTGTTTATTCTCTGAAATACTGTTTTATGACGTCACAAACATTTAACAGTTCACAGATTTGAACTGATTCAGATCAATTATAATTTAATGATTAATAAATATAGGTGAAGATAATTGACGAACACAGCAGTAGATAAAGTGAATTAACGGTGCGACATTAATGCATCAATAATTATGATCATAATTCAATAACATAATATAATGACATATATTGATTAGAAATAATGTATTTCAATATTTAACCCTTCTCTTAACGATCAGTGTCAAAATAAACTGTGACCCAGCAGCGGAGCTATTGTCCCTGTCCTGCACGGAGCTGTCAATAAAGTTGTTTTGAACGTGAACCTTCCGGGTGTCATGGCGGCGGCGGAGTGTGTCAGCGGCCGCTGGTTTCCTGCTTTAGTGTTTGGAGTTTCTCTGATGAAGAGTGTGTTCATCACTTCATAGTGAGTCACACACACACACACACACACACACACACACAGAGAGACACAGACAGTGTTTTATCTCCGATTAGCATCTGGCTAACTGCTCAAACTAAATCTTTATTTAAATCTCGTGAACAGAGATGTGTGTGTAGATTCTAACATGTTAGAACTGTGTGTGTGTGTGTGTGTGTGTGTGTGTGTGTGTGTGTGTGTGTGTGTGTGTGTGTGTGTGTGTGTGTGTGTGTGTGTGTGTGTGTGTCAGTCATTCCACAGACTTTGAGGTGCACAGGAACTGGTTGGCGATCACACACAGTCTACCTGTGTCCAGGTGGTACCATGAGGTCAGTGTGATTCGTCATCACCAGCGTCGACGCCTCCTTGTTCATCATGATTTATATTCTGTGGTGTTTTGCAGAACTCGTCTGCGTGGACCCTGGACTACCCGCCGCTGTTCGCCTGGTTCGAGTTCGGCCTCTCCCACGTGGCTCAGCACTTTGACACCGATATGCTGCAGGTGGAGAATCTGAACTACGCCAGCCCGTCCACGGTTCTCTTTCAGAGGCTGTCGGTTATTTTCACGGACCTGGTTTTTGTCTTCGGTGCCAGAGAGTGAGTAACATGACATCATCTCTGGGTCCTACCCATACATGCGCTAAACCAATCAGGAGTCAGTTCCAGCTGTCAATCCAATGATAAGAACTTCCTCAAATGACAGAAACTATCTTTGAGAAACATTTATTTTGACTTTGATGTATGACGTCCATTTGTTGTCCGTGTCCCATCTGCTAACATGGAGCAGTTTTGATCTATTCTGCAGTCAGCCACCAGGGGGCGATCTGGAGGATGTCTTAAATAGAATAAACAGTAACAGTTTGAAACATTGATTCTGATTGGCTGTGCCATCGTCCAGGTGCTGCAGGTGCGTTCGGGAGCAGAAAGGCTCTCGGGACGTTCTGAGCCGTCCGTCCTTCGTCCTCGCCGTTCTGCTGCTCTTCAACTTCGGCCTCCTCATCGTCGACCGTATCCTTCAGCTCAGACGCTGCAGCTCGTCACATGATTCACGTTCCTGCCAATGGTCACAAAACTCTGAGTTTATTCTAAATGGAGACAATGTTTGTTTGTGTTTCTAGGTTTTTATATGTTCAATGTGAAACCTTTAATTTTCCATCGTCACATCAGTTTGTAGAAATGACACTTTGACCTGACACTGTCGTCATGACGACTATAAGAAACTTCTTTGACGTTTTCTCTCAGACGTTCACTTCCAGTATAACGGCTTCCTGTTTGGTTTCCTGCTGCTGTCGTTGGCCAAACACCTGCAGGTCTGAACATCACGCTAACAAACACTGTTCATGGTTTCATGGTCATTTCCATCTTTAGTATTTTGTTGCATATAAATCATCATTTCACTTTGTGTTGTTTTTTATGTGGCACAAGTCTCAGCACCTGCAGGGGGCGCTGCTGTTCTCCATCCTGCTCAACCTGAAGCACATCTACCTGTATGTGGCTCCAGCCTACGGCATCTTCCTGCTGAGGAGTTACTGCTTCACTGAGGACAACAAAGGTACGACACACACACACACACACACACACACACACACACACACACACACACACACACTCCGCTGAACCATAGACTGTAAATAAAGAAGCTTCTCTGGATATGAACGCTACACCTCATGACGCCATTTGGACTCAGAGCAGCTGTCAATCACGACGTCTCAGCCTGTTTTTATATCATCAAATAACTGATTCAAACCAAACTGATCAGAAACACTTGAACATCAGAGAGATGAGAACGACCTGAAACGACAGAAACATCTTTACAAACATTAGTTTGGTCCATTTCCCATCTGCTAACATGGAGGAGGCTCATGACGTATACTGCAGTTAGCCACCAGGGGGCGATCCAGATGATTTGGCTTCACTTCATGTCATGTCGTCCATTTTTATTAAGCATACGACTGAGCTGAACAGTTTGTCGTACAAATAGTAAAGAGCAGTTTGTCTTAAAGGTTACAAACTAGTTTTCACAACATTCAAACTTAAACTGGATTTGTTGTTCTTCTTCTTCTCACTTGTGGTTCTGCTGTGACTGGTTGTTGTTTTTCAGACGGTTCTGTGAGGTGGACGAGCTTCAGTCTGCTGCGTCTGATTGGTCTGGGAACCATCGTGGTGAGCGTCTGCGCTCTGTCCTTCGGCCCGTTCATTATGATGGTGAGAGTCTCACAAGTCTCACTCCCTCTCTTCGTACGCTCTGCATTTCATGTGTTTGTGTTCGTCTTCTACGGATGAAACACAAAACGAAGCAGTGCCACCAGAAATCATGGGGGGGCAGTGTAGCCAATAGTTCAAGAGAGAACACCAAGAAATGTCACTGTCCACATGTTGCGGCCTCACAGACAAACACGTTTGCAACACGGGCGCCATCGCAGCCTCCTCCACCGCCACCATGTTTGTTGTTCACAAAAAGTCACTATTCTGTGCTGCCCTCTAGTGGTAGTATAGGTGAGAAACCGTGCCAACGTAAAGGACTCAAGTGGGCAGTGACGGTCACAACGTTTGAAACAGACAAATCACTTTTTGTACATAAATGAGTCGTAAAGGAACATTTTACTTTGTCGACTTGAAATACAGGAAGTTTGTATATAACCACGGATGTGATTTTGTTGTTGTTACGTGACGTCTGTTCCAGGGTCAGCTGCCACAGGTCCTGTCTCGTCTGTTCCCCTTCAAGCGGGGCCTCTGCCACGCCTACTGGGCCCCAAATGTCTGGGCCCTCTACAACGTGCTGGACAAGAGCCTGGCGACGCTCGGTGAGACTCCACCTCCTCATTACGTCCTGTCTGATTGGTTCAATCTCTCCCTCTTTTCTCTTTACACTGTTGGATCCAATCAGAAATTCTTTCCCCCCCATGTCTATAAATTCAGTCGGCCACCGCTGCACAGGAACCTTCACTGTCCCGTTCATCCATTAAATCCACAGGCGAGGACGAAGGCATTTCGTCCACCCATGCTTTTTACTGTCAACTCTGCCACAGGGGGGCGCTGGTGCACATTCAGAGCTATTGGCTGCTGTCATCGACCAATCCACATCCACAACGGCTCCTCTATAGCTACACACATAACGTCTGTTTCACCAGGGATTTAAAACACAGGAGGAAATAAAAGATGTGGGAAATTATTTTAACTAAATGTTTTCAGATGAAGGAAATGTTGTTTTATTTTATTTTGAGCTAAGTTTAGTTTGATGTTTGTTTTCAGGCGTTCGTCTGAAGCTGCTGGACGAGACGCAGCTTCCTCGAGCCTCCATGACGGGCGGACTGGTTCAGGAGTTTCAACACTCGGTCCTTCCCTCCGTCTCTCCCTCCGTCACACTCGTCTGCACTCTTCTCTCCATCCTGGTGCGTGAGAACAAATGAACTGAGACGGGATTTAAAACTAAGTTTTCATCTGATTCTCAGACTAATTCTACTCAAGTTCTCAGAGTGTCACTTTTATCTTTTCTTTCTGTCCTCTGCATCTTTGAAGCCGGCGGTAGCGTCCATCTGGTGGCGTCCTCGTGGTGCTCGGGGATTTCTGCGCTGCCTGCTGCTCTGCGCTCTGGGCTCCTTCATGTTCGGCTGGCACGTCCACGAGAAGGCCGTCCTCCTCGCCATCCTGCCTCTGAGGTCGGCCGCTGACTCACCTGAGATATCTCACTGCCTTAGTTTTATTTTCATTTAGTGAAAAGAAATCAGCGAAACTGAATGTACAGTTAGCCTGGTACGACCCCCGATGAGGGTAACGAGCTCAATCCCCCGGTAGCCATCACATGACCACAGTGGAGCGGTTAGCGTCACCGCCCTAATGAGACGTAAAAGAAAAGATGAGGAAACGAGAAGCTCCTGGAAGGATTCTGATTGGCTGCTGGACGCCAGCCGAGCAGACACAGAGTTAACGAACTGTTAAAAACAAATGAATGGAAAATGAAGTCATCGATGTCTCGACCTTCGTTTAAACACAATGTTTTGTGTGGTTTTTTTCCTTCGTAGTATCCTGGCGGTTGAGAGCAGAGAGGATGCTGGGATCTTCCTGGTTCTGACGACCACAGGTCATTACTCGCTGTTCCCATTGCTCTTCACCCCCGCAGGTAAACGCTGCAGACACGTGGGCCACATGCCACTTAAACCTCATTTTGTTTTTGATACATTTTTTATGCTGGGTATTTCAGCTCAGTCAGATTGTGTTTGTTGTGTGTTTGTTGTGTCGTGTCAGGTGACGCTGTTTCCTCTTGATTTTTGTCCGACTCTGATCAAACTGATGTCACTTCCTGTTTCAGAGCTGCCAATCAAAGTCGTTCTGATGCTAATTTTTACCATTTACTCTTTCACTGCTCTGAGGAAACTGCACAGGTAAACACACACACACACACACACACACACACACACACAGGAACACTCTTACATTTGACTGATCAATCAATTCTGATGTAACAGATTCCATCGTTGATCTCCTTCAGTAATCAGATTACTTCCTGACTCTGTCCTCTCAGTGGTCAGGGCTCTGTGCTGCGCCCCCTGGAGGTGGTCTACTTGCTCGGTCTGGTTGCTGTGGCAATCGTCTGCGAAGTCCTCTTCCCTCTGTTGCCGTGGCAACAGAAGCTGCCCTTTCTCCCCCTGCTGGTGACTTCAGTGTACTGCTCCGTGGGCGTCTGTTACTCCTTCCTGCGTCTGTACGTCAGTCTGCTGAGGCGGGAGAAGTCCAAACAATTGTGAAACGCCATCATGTACCCGAGAGGTTGCAGGTTAGATCCCCAATACACCTACAAGACACTGACACCCGCTGCTATCCATCAGTCAGAGGAGGTGACACTCGTATTTACAAAAACTTTTCTTCCTCTGGATTTTGACCAAACATCATCAGAGACGTCTTCAGTGGTTAAAGTATCAAAGGTCAACATTCACATCAGCTGCCACTCGCACAACGAAACCAAACTCTGTGTGAAGAGGCTTCACTCTGCTTCACCTCCGTAAACCTTCTGTAGTCACAAAATCTGCAGCAGAGTGAGACATCTTTTCTCCAGAGGATCACATCAACAGCTCTGATTCTTCAGTATCTGGATTGAACAGCTGTCACTGTGACGCGTCGGATACAGACTGTCAATCCATTCTGTATCAGCTGATAATCTATAATAAAGGTCTGTTGTCTCCTGGGAAATGTCTGTCACCCCCGTGTGGATGATACGTGACTGGCTGGTCAGGGGTCAGGGGTCGGAGTAAACTGAAACACAAACGACCGGTGACATCATCAGTGAATGAAACGACCTGTCATCATGTTTTTAATAAAAAGCCACGTGAACCAAAGAGGAAGTGAAACACGATGATGATGATATTTTTCTATATTTTCAAATAAAGAAGAAAACTGTCACGTTTGTGTTTGTGATTATTTGTCGTTAGCTGTTTGGTCACTAACATCCGATGACCTGTTTGAGTTTGTTTAGTTCGATGTCTCCGATCAAAGTTCAAATTAAAGACACAGTTGGTTTAAAAACTTTATTGATAAGGCAACACAAGACATGATCAGTTAGAATGAACTATTGCACAATAAGAAGTGTTAGCGTTGATGCTAACCTGCAGGTCAGATGCACAGATTGTAAATAAAGATGGACGACATATTGGTTCCTGAAAAAGTGAATCTAGATCGCCCCCTGGTGTCTGGTTGCAGTATTGGTCATAAACCCCCCCTCCTCCATGTTAGCAGATGGGACATGGAGTCACTACTGCACAAAGACGGTGAGATGTTATGGCTTCAATTTTGGAGGAAGTGAAGACATGTCGTCCATCCTTACTTTGGGTCATTGATTTACAATCTATGCTGAGATCTGACCGTATTGTAACTATTATCAGTTTAGCAGCTTTAAGGACAAAGTGGCCTCGTCTCTTTTCCTCATCTGTTCCATTAAGTGCGAGTTCTTCATCAGTGTTGACTCCGCAGACAGTTCAATTCTGTCTCCCTCGTCATTGGATAAAAGTAAAAAGGTACAAACACTCACATCTTTCCTTTAACTTTAGAAGAAGAGACCAGTCACAAACTTAAAATCTAACAAATGACAGATGAAAGTTTTATTTGTGAGGCAGCCAGCGGAGGCTCCACCGACACGTTGGAGCTGCTGGTTTGGGAACTTCTTCAGACACAAAGTTTTAACTTCAGCTTTAAACCTGAAAATCTTGTTTGAGTTTGACGACGTTAGGTTTTAACTAAATGTTGAACTTTTATTTTAACAACTAACTGAGTTTGAATCAGAGTTTATTTCATTGTCAGACCTGAAACCAGTCACCTAATAATTCAGTTCTTTGTTAAGGCTCCCCTGGGCTGCCCTGGTGACCTGGGTTATCCTGGTTTGGCCTGGTTTGGCCTGATTCCAGAGCAGGTTGTTGAGGATTATTCTGCCTTGACTTCACTGCTCTGGAAACCAGAGATGAAAGAGGATTTTCTAACTACATGTTTAAAATGTAGTAAATTATAAAATGCAAGATCTACAGTTTGTGTTTTTGAGTTTTGTTCCTGCTCCTTCAGGCGGCTGCTGCTCGGTCTTTAGATATAAACCTGTGTGGGGCTGAAACCGTCTGTAAATCTGCTCCATTACGGCTCAGGCTGCTGAACCTTTTACAGCATTAAGAGGATCAGAGCCGACTCCCAGCATGCTCTGTTCTTCACTGTGAGAAACTCCATCTCTCACAAAGACTCTGAAACAGATCTGGTCTCACAGGTTCAACTGTCACAACCAGCTGCAGCTGAAGAGTGAAGCTGAACTGAGATCAGTTCAAAACACTCTGAAGTTATTAACAACCAGAGTTTATCTCCAACGTTCAGCAGGAAACTGTTGAAACATGAAGAGTTCTGAACAGAGTTTGGTGGATTTGTTACAGCTGCAGCTCTTCAGGGTCAGGAAGCAGAGGATCATGGGTAATATCCAGAGGGAGGACACATTGATTCACTTTGTCTTTACATGAAAACCCTTCATCAGGCAGAGTCGATCACCATGTGGCTACAGAGAAGCTAAGAAGTGATGGAAACAGAAGAAAACAAGAACTAATGATGGGGTTGTTTTTATATCCAGAATATTGTTTGTTTCTGAAAGATTTGTATGTAGATCGCGGCTAATGCTAACATTAGCTACGATAATACCAACGTACAAATAGCTCCTTTTAAACAGGTTCCTCTAAAATCCAGGTTGAAGATTCGCGCTGGGTCTGGATAGGAACTTTTCGACACTAGTGCTCGATGTCGGAACCAGAGTTGACGATTAGTTTGACGAATAAGATCATGTTTTTCTACGAAACCAAAATTCTCAAATGTTAAAAGTCTATAACCAAGCTGTCAGAAAAAAATGATTATGAATGAATGAAGTCTGGAGTCATAGATAAAAGAAAATAAAATCTGAGAAATTGTTTGAATCAATTTCGTTTTTGATGCTTGATGCTGTTCCCATGGCTCAGAACGTCGCTGGACTCACCACGAGAACAAGTCTTTTGTGTTTGACTGAATTTGAAGGAACTGACCTGTGAGCTGAAAGACAGATCAGAGGAAACACAAAGTCTTTGGATGTCTTTGTTCCCTTTTCAACCTGACACCTGGAGACGATGAGGACGAGGGGCAGTTGGATGTGCGGAGTCTAGACGGCCAATTCTAGGCCATTTAAAATGTTTGATATTTTCAGCACCTGTTGATTCCTGCTGCCTCGTCCAGACCAGCAAACAGCAGAGAGGGTAGAACAAGTCTTTCTCTTCTCAGAGGGGTGAGGGTCCATTGATTTGTTTTTTTGGGATAGGGGTTCTGCTTCAGTCTTTGTGGTCCTTCTGCAGCTCCGGCTCTGCGCTCTCATCCCGCCCGCCCCTCCACGATGATGACTAACACTGGCGTCAGGTCCATCAGGTTCTTCAGCATGTCCATGATGTCCTCGTGGCCTCTGGCTCCTTCGATGAACTCCTCAAGCGTCAACTCACCTGGTCAGAGGTCGAAGACAGTGGAGGGGTTTTAATGGGTGAGTTTGATTTTATACCTTTATTTGACTGGGATTTCTTTACCTTCTCCTTTCACATCTATCCTCTCAAATATGAGCGTGACGATCTCTTCTGGGCTGATATCTCTGTTTCGTGTGATGTCCTGGATGGCCTGCAGGGGGAGACACAAACGAAACAACTGACGATCAGGAGGTGTGGTTCAACTTGGTGTCAAGGTTTAAAACAACTTTAAAAACTCTGAATCTGAACTTTAATTTGATGAGTGGGGTTTAGTGGATCGTTTTGGCCAGAATTTCTATTGGATTCAGCAAAGAGAGAAAATGACAAAGTCTGGATCCTGGTTCTCGGACTGGACTCCAGTTTTCAGACTGGGATGACCTCCTCCTCTGGGTCGCAGTTCGTTCAGCAGATTAGTGCTTGACTAATTTCGTCCTCAGACTGGACCTTGATCTTCAGACTGGACTGTAGCTTTCAGACTGGGATGACGTCCTCCTCTGGGCTGGAGTCTTTGACCACTTCCTGAGCTCATTCAGCAGCTTAGCGCTCACCTAATTTCAGAGTTAATCCAGCCCAGTTTTCTGTCAGAGCAGCTTCATTACTGCTGATTCAGCGTGGGTTTACTCAGAGGAGACGTTTCTGGAGGTGGAGAGAAGGTCAGGTTCAGGGGGGCGGGCCCTATAATCTGATTGGCCACCTCATCGGAATCAGAAGGGGTAAAGTGCTGTGAAAAAGTCATGGCCCCCTCATTTAGGAAATCAACCAAACCCCCAAATTGAAATGATAAATGTCTTCACTGTGACACCCAGGCTGGATTCCTGAGACCTGTTCAATCTAAACACTTAAATAGAACCTGACGATGTGAAACAAAGTCATTGGACAGGATCACAAAGTCACCGCTGAGTCCCTGGGAACCAGTGAGAACCATTTTCTACAAGTGGAGAAAACAGGAGTGAAACATCCCAGGATCAACATCTAAAGATCTGGTGAAGGTTCCACAAGGAGAAAGACACTGGTCTCAAAAGGCGTCATGGGAGAGAAATACGACACAACGACTGGTCTCACATTAAAAAACATCTGAATGACCCCAAGACTTTCTCTTTCTGTTTGAATTAATGATTCTGCAAAGAAAAGTGGGACAAATCCTCTCCACAGCAACGTTACATTTATTTTCCATTTTTAAATGACTAACTATGAACAAAGTAAAACAAAGAATTAGCTGAAGTTAAGTGAATTGATTAGATCTGTTATTTTGTTAATAACTGACGTTAATGGTAAAACATGATTTAACAGATTAACCATTTATTTTATAAAGTGTGTAAAATGTTGGAAATATCATTCTCATACATTTATATTTTTACAGTTACAACTTTAACCGGACCCTGTGCACCCCTTTGTGCGTTTTGCTTCGAGCCTCATTACCGAGAAGATGGTCTCCAGTTCGTCCTTGTCGATCTTTCCGTTGCCGTCCTGGTCAAACAGTTTGAAGTACCACTTTAGTTTCTGGTTGATTTCTCCTTTCAGCATCAGACTGATGGCGGCGATATATTCCACAAAGTCGATGTAACCGTCCTGCAGAAAACAAAGGACGGGGGTTACACTCTGATTCATGATCAAGGTTTCATCAGCTGCCGTGTCTCCAAAATCCTAAATTTCATTCTCATTCAAATAATAACCAACACTTTGTTTTGGTTTCTCATCACTTCTCTGAGCGCAGAGTGAAAAACTTCATCGAAACCACTGAAGGTGAAAGAGACGATAAGTTTGTTTTTGTGTGTCTGAGCTCCGCAGAACACGACAAATCACAGAACACAACTGCACGGACTTCTAATAGAAAAAGGGTTTTACTCGACAAGGCTCGTCTCTGATTGGACAACAGAAAGGAAGTGCTGACCAAACGTGTTTTATGTTGTTCACCTCAGGGCCACCGTACTAATGTCTTCATCTCTGACTCAACAGAATTTAAAACATTAAAATCTAAATCTCGCAGGATTTGATCCCAACATGTCGATTTCCTCATCTATCGCCGTCACGACCTGCGGCAGGTTTCCATGGCAACAAGCTCCCGAGCTCTCAGAACATCTTCACTGGACTTCATCTCCACACTCTCTGAATCCACTTAGCTCAGCATAACCACACACAGCAGGGATAATAGCTCTGCATGCTAACGCTGTAAGCCACTTAGCCAGGGAGCCAGTGGGGGCTCAGCGTCAGGTCAGCCATGTTCTCGATCACACCTTCGCAGCAGAATCCAAATAAAATTATGAAATTACAATAAAAAGACTAAAGGTTAATATAAGATTTAAAATCTAGACCAGAAGAAAAACATCCAATATCTTAATTGTTACATTAAATCTGCAATAACAACATAAAAAGCTACATCTGGTTAATCTTCAAAATAAAAGCACAGAATTTCAGCATAAAGGTTTTTATTGTTTGGTGTTTGTTGTTTGGTTTTAACAGAAGCTTTTGGTCACATGTCACCGTCTTCATCAGTTTACATGTGAAAACCATGAGAAGTTTAAAAGTTAACATGGTTTGTTGAAGAGAAACGTTTCAGTCGATCGATTAATTAATATTCTGCAGAATTGTTCAAATACTTTGTATTTATAAAGATCTTTTCTCGTCTTGATGACACTCAGAGCGCTGTACAGCTCAGTTTGCCATCACACATTCACACAGTGCATCTATGGGCAGCAGTTTTTCTATCGGGGGCCATTCGGGGTTCAGCATTTTGCCCAAGGACACTTCGGCATGCAGATGGGGAAGCTGGGCTCGAACCACCAACCTTCTGCTTGGAGGACGACCGATCTACCCTTCAACCATAGTCGCAATTATTGTGCTGATATATTGTACTTAAAGACTATTTTTACTTTTACTCTTAGAAATGATTTGTGTTCTTCTGCCAGAGTAGAAATAATCACGTTAATCTGAATAAACAAAGATAAACTTAAGTTGTCTAGTCAAACTTTAAATCTTCAGTTTGTTGTTTTGAAGTTTGACGTCGACTTTCTGATCATTAAACCAAAGTTTACGATGGGTTTATGTAATGAGTTTTAGTGGGCGTGGGGCCCCTGGGGGCCCCTGAGCTTAGGTGCAGCCCTGGACATGGAGACGATCAGGTTCTTATGAATCTGATCCAACAAAGAAAAAACTCAAATAGTCATAAATATTAGATTCTTCTGGTTCTGGAGAAATGTCCGAGCCCCACAGTTGTAAAAATCATTTCTCAGGTTCAGTAAAAACTGAAGAGATAGAGGTGAAGCTGTGTCAGGGGTCAGGGGTCAGAGGTCAGAGCTCCGTCATCATGTCACATGAAAAGTTATGAATAATATTTGTTACTTTCTGTCTCCAAACAATGACGAAGGTGATTTTGAATGTGAAGCACAAAGATCATCAGACGTGTTCGGTTGCTTCGTACGACATCATGTGACGTTCAGTAAAAACAGTTTATACGTGATAAGTTTTCATTTGATAAATACTCTGATCTTTGTGATGTTCTCTGTTCCACGGGACATCTCTTCACTAGTGTCCGTCCTGGGAGACAGATCCTCACGTGTGTCTCTGAGGTTTCTACCTTCTTTACCTGTTAGAGGTTTTAGTAGTTTGACTCTTGTTGAGGACAGAGGACGTCTCACCTTGTTAAAGCCTCTGAGACAAACTGGGATTTGTGAATATGAGACTATACTAATGTAAATCAACTTGATTGATTGATTTGTTTTTGAGTTAATTGAATGTGTTTTTACTGAGCTGAGTCGAATGTGAATTACCAACACACACACACACACACACACACACACACACACACACACACACACACACACAGACAGACACACACAGACACACACACACACACACACACACACACACACACACACTAACACACTAACACAATCATGACGTGACATAGAAGACAGTTTCAACCTGCCCTGACGTGTGTGTGTGTGTGTGTGTGTGTGTGTGTGTGTGTGTGTGTGTGTGTGTGTGTGTGTGTGTGTGTGTGTGTGTGTGTGTGTGTGTGTGTGTGTGTGTGTGTGTGTGTGTGTGTGTGTGTGCGTGCCTGTGTGTGTGTGTGTGTGTGTGTCGCACCCCGTCCATGTCGAAGGTGAAGAACACCTGGTCCACGTAGCTGTTGGCGTCCTCGTTCATGCCCTTCAGGTCCAGAATGGCCTTCAGCTCGAACAGCGTGATGAGGCCTGACGGAGACTCTCGCATGAACTTGTTGTACCAGTGGTGCATATCCTCCGCCAGGATGTCTTCCAGGTTCGAGCCGTGGTTCCCCATGAGTGTGATCCGACGGGTGCAACCAAGGAGAAGACGGACAAACCCACAAGAAAAAGGACGAAGAAGAGATCCTGTCACTTTGAGACGGAGACAAGATTTCAGAAACAAACCACAGAAGAAAGGTTGACGTCCTCAGATCCTCAGTGGTGGATGATAAGAGACTCAGAGCTTGTTCTCTACTGTCCTCAGTGGGAACAGAGGTGAGGGAAAGGGTGAAATATCCGTGGCGGCGGCGGCGGCGGCGGCGGCGAGGCCAGCAGTCTTCAGCAGCAGGCCGGCCCACATCCAGGCTGCAGTGACTCTGCAGACTGAGAGCAGACCTCAGGACTCTCTAACCCTCTTAGGACCTGGAGGAAGAATCAAGGAAGCACCCAAAATAAACAACCTAATGAGATCAGGCCGCTCTGCTGGAGGGCGCCGCTGCCAGAGGCCTCAAGAGGCTTTACCTGCCGGCCCTGAAGAAGGTTATATAACTCACCTCCTCACTTTCACTTTTTACACCAAAATACTGACAATGATCACCTTTTAATGAAGTTTGTCTTCCTGTCACACCACAGACTGTAAAGAAAGAAAGGGCTCGTAAAGCCAAGTCATCTGGATCGCCCCCTGGTGGCTGACTGCAGTATAGGTCATAAACTCCTCCATGTTAGCAGATGGAACAGGCTCAGAGCTGCAGGAAATGATCCAGTGAAACAGCTACAGAGGGAAACTAGAGTCTGATCCTTCTTTCTCAAATCTTACATGAAGGAACAACATAAACTATGTCGACACTGTTCAGTATTGAAGGTCCAATCCGTACCTACAAATATCATGGAGTCGGACTCGGACGTGACCCTGAATCATCCCGACGCCTCAAATCAGAGCCAGAACTGAGCATCAGCAGCTTTACTGAGAAACAATGTGTGTTAATCAGCAGGTCGTCCTGCCAGCAGGTTAAATCACAGCTTAACAAGTCACTTCAATGTTCCCACAGTGATGAAGGTTTCCACTGAACCCAGGACTCCACTTCTCTCTTTATAACGTCAGTAACATTCAGAGTTTATGTCTCAGTCTCTAGTTTCAAGTCTTCTTCAAACAGCTGATGTTCATTTAGTGAATTATGATCATTTAGAGTCAAACAGACCATAAAGCACCTGGATGTGTTGGGGGGGGGGGGGTACCACAGTGTGATTGACAGCTGGTACTTCCAAATGGGTGCAGGTGAAGGTGGGCGTGTCCTTGAACTCTTATTCAGGCTCCACCCCCTCCTCCTCCAAATATGGTTACATCTGGTTTCAGAAAACCAAGATGGACAGCAGCTCACAAACCACCCGGTGACGTCACGGCGGGTCGATGCTGAGGATTCATCATCTGTCAGGACGTAGACGGAGAATCTTTCATCTTAAACCTTTGGTACCAAAACAACCTCTGGCTCCACCCATATATGGTTATATACAGCAACGCTTCCTGGGATTTGTAGTTGTCTTCTCACCATAACCTCAGTAGGACTGTAGTTTCCCAGCATGCCTCTGGACTCAGGATTGTGGTTGTTCTGTCAGCAGCAGCAGGGAGACTGGATGTTTATCAAACTGATCCAGATGTAGATTTGTTCCTCCTCCTCCTTCCAGATCCTTCTCTTCAGTCCTCTGCAGATTAACACTCTGAGACGTGTTGAGACGAGCAGCTGTGAGAAATCCTTGTTTCCTTGAGCCGTAAGTACAGTTCATCACTGATTCACCTTCTGTAAGGACGCCACCTGCTGTGTCCTCATATGGCGTCGCTTTATCAACCTTCAGGTGTTCAGGTAGACACAAATACCTGTGTTACTGGAGGATTCCTCTAGAGGGCCCCACAGAGCTAATTACCAATAAACATGCTAACATTATTATTTCATGTGAATTGGTCAAGTCAAATTCTGTTTCCTGTTCTGGTGACTGGTGACTGGTGACTGGTGGACATTTCCATCTAACCCGTGGCTTCTCACTGCAGCCACACATCATACAGACGTGGGTAATTAATCTTCCAACCTTCCTGCTCTACACCGCCCCCTAATGTCCGTGTACATATTGCATCTTTCTGAGGATGTGCACAACGGACAAGCCAAACCAATGATTGTAACTAAAGATGGACGACAGGAAACATCTGGATCTCCCCCTGGTGGCTAGCTGCAGTATAGGTCATAAACCCCACACCTCTGTAAATAGTCATTGTTCTTTATTCAGCTTTAAATGGTTCTTCTAAAATGAAGAATAGAAAAATGGGAACATTTTGAGCGGACTTCAACATAACATTTGAAATCTGAGGGTTTTTATATCTCCCGTTGTTCAGATGCTCTGATGTGATGTGGGTCAGTCTGGCTGCTTCACGTTAGTGTTGCACGGACCAAAAACACAAATCTACTCGATACTTTAGCCAAAGAAGTCATGATACTAAAATATTTATTCTTCCACTGTGAAACTCTGAGGATAAAACACACCAGGACGTCAAAAATCAAACAATCTGCAATTTAGCAAAAATATGTATTTTTATTTCACTTTCAGACTTTAAGTCACAACGTGACGTCTCCAGTTTTAAAATGAATAAAAACGTTTACTTTCAGTCGTGTTAAAAACAAGTTTAAAAAAAATAAAAGAGGTTTTCCGTCTGAGCAAGAAACAAGATCACTTGTTAAAAGTTAAACATTTGTACGAAGGAAGAATTCAGCCTCGTTTTCCTTGTTGTCGTCATCAATCGAGAAAACATCAGATTCTTATAAAAAGGATCAAATGTGTCGCTGCAGAGTAAAAAAGCTTCGAGCTGATAAATTCAAAACTTCTGTTTTAATGTACAAGTTTCCTCAGGTCGTCTTCACATCACAGATAAAGAAACATGTTGGTCTCTTTTCCATCACGACCCTCTGGCGTCGTCAGCCGAACATCTGGATCTTCATGGAGCTGAAGGAGAAAAGAGAAAAGGTTCACGACCTCCTGAAGAAAATATCTACAACGTCAGGTTGATTTTATGCCGACGACACAGTCATATACTCGTCAGCGCCACCCGTTGACAAAGCACTGACAAAATGAGTGTCAGACTTTTTAGTCATACAAGATGCTCTTACTCAACTCAGACTAGGATTAAATCCAGATAAGACCAATAACTTGCTCTTCACCAGATCACAAATCCAATATATATGTATATGGTTTCTGGCTGGACGACCAACTATCTTCTAAAACTCACATTAATGAGCCATCGAAGAAGCTGAAAGCTAAATTGGTTTCTTTTATAGAAGTAGTCAGTGTTTTACTTTCACAAATAGATGGCAGATTGTGCCGGCAACATTTGTATCAGTGCTAAACTACACAGATGTGATTTACATGCAAGCTGCTTTACATACTCTCAAGCCCCTGGAGGCTTTATATCACTACTGGTGACAGTTATCGGACCATCGTTGTGCCTTGTACCAGCAAGTAGGGTGGCCTTCACTTGCCTCATGTAGGGAACAACACAGTCTTGTTCTTATTTACAAAGCTACGCTTAATAAGCTACCATTTTATATATCATCCCTTTTAAAAGAGAGAGAGTGTGAGAAACTGTATTCAGATACCACGCTCCTCACAGCTGGAATAAACCTCAGGTCTCAATTGGGCTGGATCGTTTTTAACCCGAGAACAGTTTGGGTTAGGGTGGATGACTGCTCCTGTTTGTCTTGATGTGTCTCTCTTGTCCCGTTATGAAGACATGTTTACTCCTGTATTGTCATTTTTACTTGTTTATGTAAATGCAGGCACCATCGTAAACGAGAGCTCTGCTCCAATTGGTTTAGACCCTGTCTGAATAAAGGTTATCTATCTATTTCTGTCTCTTTGAGGTTTTGAGTCGTTGAGGTTTTGTTGTGTGAATAAATGATCAGACTCACTCTTTTCTTCTTTTTCTACCGTTCCTTCAGTCACATCTTTGTGTTGGGATCTTTTCTCCTCAGCTTCTTCCTCTTCTCGTCCTGATGAAGGTCTGTCTCGCTCGTCTTCTCCCATCCGTCCATTCACTCGCTCCTTCTCTTCCTCCTCGTCTTCTTCTCTGGTCTTTGACTGATCGTCTTTGTCTGATTGTTTTGTCTCAGGACACGTTGAAGCATCAGTTTTATCGTCTGTCTTAAAAACGTCTTCTCCTCCTGCTGTTGCTTTCTCTGCCACGTCATCAGCGACTCCGACCTCGTCTCCGCTGCTGGACGTCCTGTGGCGGCGGGATGGAGGGCGTCGCCGGAGGGAGTGACGAGCTCGGCTCTGGACCAATCAAGGCAGAGAAAGTCAGTTATTAGAAATTACTTTATTTATTCACTGATAAACAAATGTGTTGTGTCTCTTTGTCTCTTAGCGGTCAAGTAGCGTCTCTTTTAAATCGGACCTTGTTGATACTCGACAGGATGGACCCCTCCTCCACCGTGGGAGGGGCCTCAAAGGAGACGGGGCCCTCCTCCTCAGTTACTGGTGAAGCGCTAGTGGGAGTCGCTGTGGAGGAGGTGGTCAGCATGGTTACTGGGGCGGAGCCGAGGGAGGGAGGGGGGAAGGCGGGAGACAGCAGCCTGAAGGCGGGGCTCTTTGGTGACGTCAGCTGGGCCGAGGGAGAGAGAGCGAGCGAGGCCTACGCAGAGAGAGAGAGAGAGAGAGAGAGAGAGAGACGTCAGAGTGCGTCTTTCTGTACACACCAGCAGGGGGCAGCACTACTCACCTGAAGCTTCTCGATCAGAGCAGAGTTCCTCTTGGTTTTGGCAGAAAGAGGTGATGTGACACCTGGAGGCTACACACACACACACACACACACACACACACACACACAGGAAACAACATTGGATGTTTCATATTGTTTCCTTGTTTCTCATGTGATGAAACTGTTTCCTTCTGATTTTGAAGGAACCCCCCCCCCCCCCCCACCTCCTGGTCGTCTCCGTGTGTTTTCGGCAGCTGTAGTGAACGAGGAGGTCGACGTCTCACCGGCTTCTCCTGGTGAGAAATAATAAAACTGTGGCTTTAATATGTTAAAGGTTGAATCCTGAGTTTGTGTCTGAACTGACATTGAACTCACTGGGTCATTCACAGCGCCATCATGTGGAGGAGCGGAGCCTCTGAACCTTCCTGCGAGTTCAGCCACCGAGCGCCGTGAGGCATCCTCCTCCTGAGAGAGAGAGAGAGGTGATTACCAACAACACTGGGTTTAATGGTCCATCAGACAGAACAGTCCTTGTTCTCTTCCTGATTGGTTCTCATCACATGACTCGACGACCAGCGCTGAACACAAAGCTAACACTTCCTGTCAGTAACAGTTCCACCTCGTCGTCGCTCAGAGAAAAGAAATCCCTGCTCCGACTCTTCACCATCACTGCTCCTCCTTCAGAGGAGTTTCTGTTACTAAGCAACCAGCTGCAGAGGAGACATCTACTTCCTGTTTACACCACATGTGATGTGTGTGTAAGTGGACAGAGGTGGATTTAGTTTTAAAATGTAAACGTGTTTGTGTGGACGGGTTCGAACCTGTAGTCACGACTGGTCTGACAAAACGTCATCACAGACAGTGTGGGCGGGGTTTGCTGCTCTGTAGGAGGGTGGGGCCTTTTACATGTCAGTGTCAAGGGGCCTGTTGTTTCATAGTGTGTCCATCATAACATGTGTCAGAATCTATGAAGTCATAACTGCAGAGAACCAGGACATTAAACTACAGCCTGAGAGCTGTTGTTGAATGGTTGGTGCGCCCCCGTGTGGCTGGTTACTTCCTGTCTGTGGCCGCTCTGTGACCATGTTAGGAAGGGAAGTGTCATCAGCAGCTGCTCGTCAGAGACACGTGTGTGTGTGTGTGTGTGTGTGTGTGTGTGTGTGTGTGTGTGTGTGTGTGTGTGAGTGTGTGTGTGTGTGTGTGTGTGTGTGAGACTCCACTGATCACATGATGAAGGGTCAGAGAGCGACAGTGATGACTTCATAGCAACAAGATGTAACAATATCACAGGTCAAGACCACGCCCACTGTAATACTATGACTATTAATCCCCCCCACAGACCAGATCATCCTGATCGCCCCCTGGTGGCTGGCTGCAGTATAGGCAATAAAACCCACCTCCTACACGTTAGCAGATGGGACATGAACCAAAGAAAGAAATAAAAGTACATCAAACTAATATAAATTCATTGATCGTCTTTACTACATCATCTGTCACTGGTTTCATCAGTCCACTCACACACACACACACACACACACACACACACACAGAGAACACACGCACACACAGAGAACACACACACACACACACACACAGAGAACACACGCACACACAGAGAACACACACACACACACAATAACAGCTGTTGACGTGAGCTTGATCCATGTCTATTTCAGCTGAAGGTCTCACATTGCTGACATTCAACAGATAATGAAATCACATCGCTGAACACACACACACACACACACACAGAGAACACACACACACACACACACACACAGAGAGAACACACACACACACACACACACACACACAGAGAACACACACACACACACACACACACACACACTACAAAGGCAGAAAGTGATGAAAAAACCTGTTTAACCACTTCCTCTTTCTGTGTGTGTGTGTGTGTGTGTGTGTGTGTGTGTGTGTGTGTGTACCAGCTGCTGTTCACATTATAAAACATTACATTTCACACAGGATTGTAGATCTATGAGAATCAACATTCATCATATTTCTCCCTGAACAACTACAGCTCCCATGAGCCTTTGCGGTCACACACAGTTTGTCTCTTTAAGATAAACAACCGGTTTGATTCAGATAGCGGAGCTGACTCAGGTGACATCACATGACCACGCTTTAGTTTGTATTATTCACTGAAAGTTCGTACAGTGTGAAAAAAAGTGTCGTCACTAGGTGGCAGCACCAGCTATGTTACACAGAGAATGTGTCTTTAATAACCAGTAGAAGAACTGGGAAGAAACAAGGAAGACATTTTTTCTACGCCAAATAACGATGCCTATATTAGATTTAAAAATTGTCAATTATTCCAAAGATGTCGCTTTCCAAAGTCTCATGTCCAAGAGGTTTGATATTTTACATTTTAAGCATAAATATAAATAATATAAATATATTATGAATAAAAATACAACTGAATATATAGAAAGAAAATATAAACATAACTACACATCTTTTCTACATTGTTTATTCTGTAAAATAAAAGTTTTCCTATTGTCATGAAACAAACAAATGTTTGTCAAAGACTCAACGAATTAGAGCCTGAACATTATTTATATCGTTATCATTATATATTATTATTCAGACTCTAATTTTGAATTTGAATTATTCTAATCAAATGTTTCTGCAGGTAAATTTAAATGCTTTAAAATGGAAACACAGTGAATGATTCAATGATCCATCAAACTGAAAATGTTTCACTAAACTTATTCTTTATCATTTGATTGTTTTTTTCCGCTTCATGAACTTGAGCTTCGTTTTTGTCAGAAAGTTTCAGAGCATGAAAAACAACACATTCAAGTGAAATATCTGTCAAATACAATCAATTCAAACTGGAAACTGAGAGACTTGTCACAGTGTTGCTTTAAGAATCTGTGTTTAGGAACTCGCAGCAAACAACGTGACTTCATCTACACAATGTTGTCGTCCATATAAAGTTGTGTTGCTGTGACGGTGCAGCTCAGTGACCTGTAGTAACCTCCAGGTCAGAGATCACATGTTGCACATAAAACCATCAACGTAACAAAATTAAAATACGTTTTGCAGACGTTTGTTTTTGTTGAAAGTGAAGAAACATTCTTGTGTTTTGCTGACACACAAGAATGAGTCAAAATGAGTCTGAATCATTGAACACGTGTGTTTCATGTTCGAGATCATTAGATCTATCTGCGGATGTTTGAGACGTTACAGCGACAAACGTTCCTGATCCACAAACACGTGCTGCTTCACAAACGATTAATGAACCAGAAGAAATGATCTGACGACACTTCAAACACCACGAGGACGAGGAAATGGGAGAGAAACGTTTGGTGGAATCACAGCTTCATCATCAAACTAAAATAAACAGAAAAACATTTTACATTTAACCGTCTCTCCTTCGTGTGTTTTGACTTCACAGTGCAACATGATCCACATTAAACACACACACACACACGCATACACACAAACAGAGACACAGTGAATAGCAGCACACAAGTTCGAAGTTTTACCTCCATCCTGCTCGTCAACTCTGTGGCCTCGTTTATGTCAAGTGTGTGTGAAAGAGAGAGAGCGAGAGGGAGCGAGCGAGCAGGCCTGCAGGTTAAATATAGAACTAGAGTCACTACAGAGAGAGAGAGAGAGAGAGAGAGGGAGGGAGGGAGGGGGGGTGTAGCTCATGTTCTGACACATGTTGATCATTTCTCTGTGTCGAGCTACAGCTTCATGTTTATTCATTAAAGACAAATAAACTTTAGTTACTTTGAAGATCAAAGTCAAGAAGAGATTCATCAAACTGAATTAATTCAACTTAATTCAAAAAGTATAATAACCTTTATTTTAGGGAAATTTAAGTCATTTATTTCAATTCAATCCAATAAATAGAATTCAAGATTGTGACGCTCATGTTTCCTCATATTTTCTCTCTATAGACCAGAATGCACTGCAGGTGTTTTATCTGAACAGCACGATGAGCAGGAGCTCTCTGAGCTGCAGCTCTTTGTCGCTCTCACTCCTCATGACATGAAGAGGAACCTGCAGCTCGTGGTTGTTTTCTGCAGTTTGCTGGAGGAAGTTGAGTCACCAGAGCAGAGGGAAAATTTCTTCTTTCATTTCTCCTTTTTGGTTTCTTCACTTCTGCCTCTTCACCTCGTTGCCTAAACACAACCGACAGAACCTCAAACCGACAGTCATGGGGAGTTAGACGGATGAACAAGGCCACAAAAACCTGTTTTTAAAGATTCACAGACAAACTGAACACAGGACGTGGTTGGAGGGGAGGAGACCCGGAGAAACATCGGCTGCGTTATGAAGGAGAAAACCTTATAAGGTTTGATGAACGCCACCGGAAATGTGACCAGAAACGTTAAGCAACTGTCAACAGACCCACAAACGTTTTGCCTGAATGAGAAACATTTCACCTGACGCACAAACCACTGGTTTTTAAGAGACTCTGATGGTGGCTGCAAAAACACAAGGTGACCTAACCACTGATCCTGGTCGAGCACAACAATTATAAACTGTGTCCTACAAAAACCCTGTCAATTAACTTTTCAAACTTTGGAACGTCAGATTCAAGGATAAGGAAACGAGAGATGTTACGCCACAAGTGACAGGAAT
The DNA here is from genome assembly GCA_026259375.1 of Verasper variegatus. Lineage (NCBI taxonomy): Eukaryota > Metazoa > Chordata > Actinopteri > Pleuronectiformes > Pleuronectidae > Verasper > Verasper variegatus. The sequence goes on from CM048051.1 coordinate 533,075, forward strand.
GATGAAAGAAGACGAACCTGATCACGATGATAAAGAAGATGAAGTATAAATAATGACTCTGGACTTGAACTCAGACCTGTAGAGTTTTACAACACTGAAATAATATGAAATAAAATGAGATTTATTCATCCACATGAAACAGTCAAAAGTAAAATAGGTTTTACAGCTGCTCAAGTTGACGTGTTGCTGAGTCTCTGATGTTTAAAACATTGAGTTTGTTCTTCATCCACAGATGAAGAACAAAAACTTTAAACAAAAAAATAAAAAAAGGCCCAAATGTTGCTTCTCTTGGCTCTGTGCTGCCACCTGGTGGTCACATGCCTTCCTCTTCATGAGTCTGAAGTGGAACTTTAATCATGTTTGTGTTAACATGCAGCACAGAACCTTTCTGACCCGTGTGAACTATGTGAACTAATGAAGTTCTGATGGCTGCTTTCTTTAAACGAACAGTTGTACATTCATCTTGGTTCAGAATAAATAAAATTTACATCCTGTCGAACATCCTGCCTCAGACACACACAGGCTGATTTATTACCTTGTGTGTGTGTGTGTGTGTGTAACAATAAAGATCATACATTTCCTCTAGAGGTGAAAATCAAACAGTGAAAATAAATGTAACAAAATGACGTCAGTCTCTATTTTCAAGATGGTGATGTCAGTTCACTGATTGTTTGAAATCTCTTGTTATATAAAACCTGAAATTAAACATGATCAGTAACTGTCAACAAAGACAAAGACACGTCTCCAAATGAAGCCAAAATTTCTCAGGTATGAACGCTGCCATCTTGTGGTGATTTATTTAACGTCTACTTTTTAAACTTTGATCCAGGTCCCATCTGTTGACATGGAGGAGCCGTCATGTCATGTGTCTTTATCTACAGGCTGAAAACAGAGCGTTTCATCAACTAAACTTTAAATCCACTCTGATGTGTAAATATGAAACAAAAACACCTCCACAGAAAGTTCCCATCATGCATCTGACACTCGTCCTCAGAATCCGTGTTTCCAGACCGGATACGTCATCATGTTTGTGTCGCAGGTTCCGAGACCTGCAGCCTGATTCTGTCCAAAACAACTGCTGTCTGATTTGGTCCTCAGTTTCCCAGAATGCACTGCACAGCGGTTCTGTGTTTAACGGCTGTTTCATTTAGGTCAATCGCCACCAACTCAAAAATGAGTCAACTGAATTTGAACTCTCTTTGCTGGTTTTGGTCTCTGAGTTTTGACTCCAGCTCCTGTTAATGCTGTTGTATTACAAACTGGCTGCAGTTCACCAAGAGGGCGCTCACGAGTTAGTCCTCAGAACCCTGTCCCCCCCCCCAGAATTAAGACAAACTCAAATAATAATTTACACCTGTGTCCAAACAAAAGGGTAAATTTGATTCTATTCTTTGATAATAAGCTTTATAGTTTTATTTCTTTAGATATTTTTTCCCTTTAAGTAGCCGTAATACTCCGTCATGCTACTCTGCCCCCTGGTGGAGGTTCTTCTGAATCCTGCAGATTCAAAAAGGTACAGGATCAATGACGAGTGCCTTAATCTTATAAAAACAATCCGCCTGACAATAATATAGGAAGTGTTGTAAACAAACTGAGGGAGCTAGCACGGCTAGCATGCTAACAACAGCATTTCATTCACTGTCCTTACTCTCTGTTTAGCTGGTTCTAATATTATTAATATCATATTTTTTATATATTAGTATTCATCAAGAGAATAAACCAACAATGATTCCTGTCACTTCACTGTTTAACAGAATCTGTTGCTGCAGGAATCAAACCTGTGACAGACAGGAACCAGTTTATTTCTCTAATGAGCACCAAGGAAACAACTTGGCCATGTGAAAATACACAAATATAAAGATGTTGAATTTAGCAGATGAATATTATTCCCAAAGAAGATCTTTTAAATGTCTTTATCACTTTATCTCTAAATGAAACAGAAAAAGAAAGAAGATGAAAAAGTCTCTCAACAGTTGAGTTGTATCTTCATCAGTGCTCCTCCTCCTCATCCATCTTCATGTGTCTGAATCAGATCTTTACTCAGTTTAACGGAGAGCAAAGATCAAACTATGTCAGAAAAGTTAAAGTAGACGACTGTTTCCTCTGATGAAGGTTGATGAAGTCTCATCGTGACTCTGCAGGTTTGTGAGAATCAATAACGTCCCTGCTTCTTCTTAAAGATCTTATTGAACGTGGTTCTCCTCCGGCTGCTGGACGACTCGTTGCCTCCTTCCTCCTCCACGGGGCTCCTCCTGGTCAGGAGCTGGGGGCCGGTCCCCTGGGCGCTGCCCGACGAGCAGGACGAGGCAAAGGAGGAGGCGACGGGGCGGTCTGGCGTGATGCAGAGGGAGCGGGTGGAGCAGGAGGAGGCTAGGACAGAGGCAGCGCTGCTCCTCAGCTCCCCGAGGCTGGAGCTCTTCTCCAGGCCTCCGACGAGCCCAGAACCCTGACCCTGCAGGGGGTGGAGCCCAGAGGGCAGGAGGAGGGGCTTGAGGCTGTACAGACATCGAGATTCGCCGGGAGAGAGTGGGAGGGAGGAGTCAGAGTCAGAGCGGTTCGTTATGTCTCTAATGAAGAAAGAGAGAATAATGTCAGCAAAAGCTAACGTTAACGTCGCTGACAGATTATTACATGAACTGGATGGTTTCAGCTGTTGTTCCAGTTTCAGTTCGTACAGACGTTTTACTCCCGACTCTTCAGGCTGAACACACAGAGCTAAATGCTAACATTAGTCATCGTGCTGTTGAGATATTTCTGTCAATAACAAAAGTCCAAGATGGAAAACATTCTACATTAAGAATGAAGTTAGAACAGAAGATGTCCGAGGTGAAGATGAAATGTGGCGTTCATGATTGTTTTCTTATTTTATCAACAAAAACAACAAAAAAGCAAATGAATAAGTGAAAAATAAGAAAACTTCACATCTGATTCATTAAACATACGAAGACCAACTTCAGAAAATTTGAAGGAGAATCAGGATCATTTACAAAACCAAACCAACAAAGAATTTGTGTAAAATAACATTAACAAGTGATTAAAAGTCATAAACTCACAAATTCTGAACACTCGTAAAATTTATAAAAGCTAAATTTCAAGAAAATACTTGACTAAACTCCGACCTTTTTTCTTCTACTATTTCGAAAATAAGAAAACAATGATGACATAAGTTTGAAAGAAGTTCTTGACCATTAATTAAGATCAAATTAAATGTTACGTGAGTGACGTCACTGATTTGAGTTCGTCAGTATCATTGGAAAAGTCGTGCAGAGAGAAGATACCCGAAGCTGCCGGAGCGACAGCACTGCGCCTGGTTCGTTATAGCTCCCCCTGCAGGCGGGAGGCTGGACGTCGCTTCCAGAGAGTGGATATGAGAAGATCGTAAGAGCAAAGCAGAAATGTGGGCGGTGCTCTCGGTGTACAAGGAGGCGGAGTTAGCAGGAGGACAGAAGGAGAGGAGGGAGGGCTGATGGAGGGGTGAGACAGGGGGGGGAGGAGAGATGGCACAGGGAGGAACTCCAGCTGGCCAATAGAGCAGCTGCGATTCTGCCGGGCGTGGCCTGTGGGAGGTCGGGTTGAAGTGGGTAGACCACGCCCCTCTTGTATAGGTAAGCCCCGCCCTTCAACCAACCTCTGAGAGCTGAACATCAGAGCGGGGTCTCCCGTCCGCTGTCGCAAGGGCATCAGACTCTGAGCTGCAGGAGAGTAGAACAACTTTTATTTTGAAAGTCAAATCAAAGGGAGTTCAGCTCACACACAGGAAGTGATTCTGAAGCTCAGAAACGAATCAGCTTCTGACGTTTGAACGTGTTTTAAAAACAAGATCATTTATGATTTTTCCTTCTTTTTAAAATCGGAGCCAATTTTTGGTGAAAACCATGAAGCTGAGACGTTTGAGCTGTAAACCTGTGAATGACGTTAGTAAAGAGAAGCAGGTGGTGATGAGTGAAGCGGAGGAAAAGCTCCGCCCAGCTTCCTCTGGTGTGACCACACTGAGGGAGGAAGAGGAGGAGCTGCTCAGGTGAGGAGGCGTTCACGTGCACCTCTGCTGCCGGACTTCTAATAAATAAACTGACTCAGACGTCTGACACCTCAATCAATCAATCAAATTGTATTTGTATAGTCTCACAAGTCCCAGTTTGTCTCATAGGCTTTAACGAGGGGAGACATCCTCTGTTCTTAACCCTCAACAAGAGTCAGGACAACCTGAAGGGTCAGAGACTTTGTTAGCTGCTTTGTTTGCTGATCCTCAACTCTTCTCAGACGCTCACGTGAACGCAGCCTGTGATTGGTTTGTTCCTCTGTCTGTTTATGAAAATAAAAATTTCAGGGATCATTGAGTCAAATTCAATTTTAAAGAAACAATGATTTTGAAACGATCCTGGTAATTTTGTGTTTCCTTCGCTGTGAAAAAACTAACCAAAGAATAATAATAAACCAAGAACCACGATAATATATGTTGATAAAGAAGATTCATATTCATAATACATTTAAAATGTTTCCAATGAAGAACGATAGGAGCTGTGCAGGAAGTGATTATTATTGACTCAATACAATAGGTTCCATTAATAATAAAAACTGGAATTATTTCCTACTTTTGTTTTACTTTAATGAAATAAGAGTTTTTTCCCCCAAAGTATTTCTAATTTCCAGGTTTTCCAGCACCAATAGGAAACCTCGATCAAAGTTACAGAGGTATGAACCAATCAGAGAGGGGCAGATGGGAAGGGGGGAGGGGCCAACCAGAGTGTTTCCATGACGACTGTGTGTCTGCGATGCCACTCAGGGGCCAGAGGTCGCTCACTCGCCGGTCCATCTGCCACGCTGCATCTGCAGGGAGCCAATCAAGAGAGAGAGACGCCAAGAAAAAGGAACCAATGACAGGAGGGGGCGGAGACAACAGGTAAAGGGTTAAAGGGCAAATCTACAGAATTTATTTCTCTTTCCTGTCGGCGTCTGAGGTTCCTCTGTGCCTCATCACTACGGTAACACACGTGGATTAATCAGCTGCTGAAAATAGTCCCCAACAAAGTCACTGTTTCATAAAAATAACTGAAACTTTCTACGTTTCCGTCACAGTTTGGAGACAAAGTACGAGTTCTATTCTACACTTTTACGTTTTCAAACCACAGACTGTAAATAAAGACGACGACACGTCTCCCGTAAAAAAACAAACGCTGCCATCTTGTGGTGATGATGTCATTTACGTTCAGAGTCTGTGCAGTAGTGATCAGGAAGTAAAGCCCTGGTATTGAGGCCCCGCCCACACACACTCTCAACCTCCAAACTTGAACAAATATCAGCCTGTATTTATTTAACGTCTACTTTGATGTGTTTGGTCCATGTTCCACCAGGGGGCGATCACTTTAGGGAGCAGCATCTTTATTTACAGTGTGTGGTTCAGACTCAAACAAGCAACATGTCTCTCAGCACTTCCTGTTTGTGGCTCTGATGATGTCACACCTGTTGCTCGCTGTGTCGTCTGATCTGAATTTCATCGTTTGTCAGGAACTAGAAAGTTGTAGCTGTGTGTTAATGTAGACTCACACTGCAGCGTCCCAGGAGACAGGATGTCCTCGTCCATGTCGTCAAGGTCGTCGGAGAGCAGGAGGTGCTGCGGGGTCGGAGGTCGCAGGCCGAGGACGGACGGGTCCAGGTTGAGGGCGGCCGCCAGCGCTCCGAGACCCGGGTTGTGGACCAAACAGAAACCGGTCAGAGACTCGATCTGCTGCCAGCGGTGGAGTTTCTCCCGCAACGCCGCCGTCACCTCCGCCAGCGCCTGTCTGAGAAGGGTTGCACCTGACTGAAGTAATGCTATGAATCATAAATCATCTCTCTGCATCAATCTGACAACTGTGACCTTTCAAAATAAAACTGGATGAGCTGATAAAATACAACAAAAAGCTCAGAAACTAACTATCACCAGAAAAGTGAGGTCAAAGGTCATAGGTTTAATCTTTTATAATCTATATAAAAACATTCAATATAAACTCTACACATATAAAGTACAATAAAAGTGCAAGTAATTCCAAACTGTACTTCAAAGGTCACCCACTTGGCCGACAAGATCTTGTGGTCGACGTCGTCCAGCGACGAGCTGTGAGCGACGTGAAACGTCCCGAATAGAGAACCCCTCTTCTTCTTGATCTTCTCTGCCTGAAACGATAAATCTTCATCTGTTTGTGTGCGTCTGTGAACATGTGTGTGGCTGTGTGTGTGTGTGTGTGTCCTCACCCCCTCTCTGGCCAGCAGTAGCTGTTTCTCTGCGTTCTGTTTCTTGATGTTATAATACTGAACTTCCACCTCGTGCGTCAGCTGGAGCCATTTCTGCAGAACCTCCGGTGGAGCCCAGTGAACCCGCGACTCCAGCTCCCTCTCCGCCTTCTTCAATGCCACGCGTACCTACACACACACACACACACACACACACACACACACACACACACACACACACACACACTTACTTCAGCAGCAGTAGTTGACTCAGGGTTTCACTGATATACGTGACGTGTGCTCCACCTGTTCCAGCTCCTCCTCTGCGTACTTCTGTCGGCTCCTCTCGTTCTCCGTTCCCTCTCGGAGCTCTCGGAGCCGCTGAGCTTCCTGTTTGGCCGAGCAGATCTTGTTCCTCAGCTCCTCCTCCACCTTCACCTTCTCCACCTGAACGCAGCGCTGCTCCTCCTGAGCCTGCTGCAGCCTGACGGAGACGACAGCTCGTCACTGACAGCTCACTCATCACTTCACATCCGCACATTTATCATTCACTGAGTTTGTTCTTCAGACAGATTTATACTGCAGCCAGCCACCAGGGGGCATTCAATATAGTTGGGCTTCACACACAAACTCACTGTGTGTGTGTGTGTGTGAGAGAGGGAGAGCAGAGGGAGCTGCAGTGTATTCTTTGACCATATAAGGACTTCAGACAGAAAGTTTCTTCACACACACACACACACACACACACACACACACACACACACACACACACACACACGCACACGCACACGCACACACGCACACACGCACACACGAGTTATTTCCTCCTCAGTCACTTTAAAGGTTCATTACACATTTAAAGCAGACAGTTCTCAGAGCAGAAGAAGAAGTTTCTGTCTCACTTGCCCTGCAGCTCCAGCAGACTCAGCTCCGCCCTCTGCAGACCCTCCAGGTCCTTCGCCAGCGTCTCCAGGTCGTCTCTGGACCTCCTGGTCTGGACGTAGGCGAAGCAGCAGCCGCACAGCGCCATCAGGACGGACACGCCCAGAACCAGGTCCTTCCACCAGCTCTGTCGGCCTGATGACACACGCACGCACGCACGCACACACACACACACACACACGCACACACACACACACACACACACACACACACACACACACACACGCGCACGCACACACACACACACACACACACACACACAATATGTTGAGTCATTCACTGAAATAAAGACGTGTCACAGTCTCATAAATAATACACAGTGTTGTAATCCATGAAAATGTCAATATTTCAAATATATTAAAAAGAACTGAAAAAAAAACTTCAATAATTGATAGAAATGTCCCAGTGAAACACATGATGTCATAGAAAGTTATATATATATATATATACACACACATACATCTATTGTATGTTTACATTATATAAATATATTACTTAGTGAACTATAAAGTTAGAAATATATAATGAGAGTAAAGGTATAGATGTGAATGTGAGCAGGTACCTGGAGGAGGTCCGAACAGAACAATGTCCAGAGCTTTGAGCTGCAGCTTCTGAGAATGAATTCTGTCTGAAATCTTCAGCACCAACACGGTCAGAGTGTAGTTCTTCACCGCCAGCCTGGGGGGGGTGGCACAGAACAACACGTTTCACACTCGCTCATCAGTTTCACCTCCACAGGAAGTGGCCTCACACAAACACTGTCATGGTTGTGTGGTTTGTTCAAGACAGTCAGACAGTCAGAGTCAGTTTAACCTCAGGAGTGAACAGGAGAAACTTATATATATATATATATATATATATATATATATATATTAATGAACATATAATTAACATGTTCTATGTGTCAAGACTGCTATAAAATGAAGATATAAGGTTTGTGGGCGTCAGGAAACACACTGGTCACATGATCGTCGTTCAGATCAAAGTTTAATCAATTTCTCAAAGGATTATGGGACATTTGCTTTGAACTTGTTCTGAACTTAACGAATATCCTTGCAGGGACAGGTGTGTGTGTGAGAGTGTGTGTGTGTGAGTGTCACCTGGGTAAGGACTTCCCGTCCAGCTGGTGCCTCCTGAAGGTTTCTGTGTATTGAGGAAGCTCCACACTGATGAGCAGCCAGTCCTCCATCTGCTGCACCGTCCAGTTATACACTGGAGACACACACACGCACACACACCTTTAATATATATATAAATAAAAGAAAACAACAAAACTTCAGTTAATGAATAAACAGGTTCAGGAACGTTTATAAAAATAAACTTATTTTTCCTCCTGCTTCCTTCTGAGGTTTCGTTTTTCCCTCGATGACTTTTACAAACTGAAGCTGTGTGTGTGTGTGTGTGTGTGTGTGTGTGTGTGTGTGTGTGTGTGTGTGTGTGTTTCTGAAGTAAATGGTGGTTGTTGTGTTTGTTTTGTGTTTGAATTAGAGGAGTTTATTAAAAGAACAGAGCAGACGAGTGTGACGTTATCATGACACACATTAATGATACCTCACTTTATCATCATAGTTATGAATGATGAAGTCAATGATGAAGTCTGCAGCTCACCTGGCGAGCTCTGCCAGGCTCTCCACATGTCCTCGATGCTGATGTGCAGGTCGGCTCCGTGGAAGCTGCTGTGTTTGGCTTTCCGGTCGTGATATTTCAGATCCTCCCTCAGAAACTTTTAGTGGAAGAAAATAGAAAAAAGTCCACGTTCATTATTTATTGTTCTTTAAACGTTTGAGTGTCTTTGGGCATCTTTGTCTCACCTCATCCGTCTCAGTTGTGTCCACCGTCCCGTCGGCGTCATCGTCCATCAGTTTGTGGATGCTGCAGATCGCCTCGAAACTCAAGACGGCGTTTTCCTCCTCACAGAGCTGCCGGTCTATCGCACACAGATCTACAGTAATAATCATATCATATCATATTATTAATGTTGGGATCATGTTTGCTCTTCTGGTCATTTAGTGGCCCGGGACAAACTGGACATTAGGACTAAATGTTCCCACTTGTTAAATAGCAAATTTGGCTTAAATATCCCAAAACAAATGTGGGTCACTTTTGGCACTTTTGGTTGGCATGTGGGGTTTCTGTGGCCCAGTTGTGGCAAACAGGAGTCCATCCCACATCTGGTCTGTGGGCCAGATGTGGGATGGACAGTTTGGGACGTGAGCATTTCGCATCATATTATATGACATCATATTGTCTTATGTTGTATCTTATGATATTGATCGTATTATATCTTTTTTCGTATCATTTTGTATCGTATCGCGTAGTTTCATATTATGTTGTGTTGTGTTATATCACATCGTATTATATTGTATCACACTTTATCGTATCGTCATATATCATACAGTATCATTTAGCATTATATTATATCATATCATGTCATATAATATCTATTCTATAGCGTTGTGTTGAATCGTGTCATTATACTGTGATGTGTCGTCTTCATATTGCGTCTTATCGTGTCATGTGGTCATATTGAACAAAACAGGAACTTCAGTTCAATGAGCTCAGAGCCTCCTTTTCATTTTGTGGGTGTGTCGTCTGTGAACAAACTTCTGAACTTCTGTCACTTTGACAGATCTCGACTCTGCTGCTCGAGGCAGCATCGGTCTGTTTCCACAGGAAGACGCTTTTAAAAACATCACAAACTGAATCAGACTGAACTCAACATTAAATCTGTCTCTGCTCTCAGAACCAAACCTCACGACTCCATTAGAATCAGACGGCTACGATTCCATGAAAAAACGTTATCGAAGCATCTTGTTGCATCAAAGAATTTTATTTCTATACATGATTTATTTTGTAACACTATGTGACGAGAGCTGAGCATCTTCATTAGCCTTGTGATTTGTGCTTTAAAAAGTATTTTAGACTGTTACTGTTATTACAAGTTTGATGTAATCTACTAAATAAGGTTTCAATTCAAAACTGAGACAACAACAGTCAGTGTATAACAGACTATACATACATACATACATAAAAAACACTGATCTCCACTGATTTCTTCAGGTTAGACTTTAGTCTTCAGTGTGGCTCTGCTCCTCTCACACTTAGAACTGATCTTTATTACGTGTTTAAATCCTGTCTCATAAACTCTGAAGTGAATCAAACACAAAGTGAGCGTCACAGTTCAGGTCCTAATAACTTCTGATTAGTGTTTGTGTTTAGTGTTAAAGTGTAAAGTGAGCGCAGGTGACTAGAGGAGGACTGATCCTGGAGCAGCGCTGGTTATAATTTTGCAGCGGCAGGACATCGATAGAATAACGAACGTAAAACATGAATCGATAATGTTCAGTCTGCGTCGATGCAGATTCGTCCGCTTCGCGATGCATCGTTAAAACGATGCATTTCCTCTAGAAATCACAGATTTGTTCAGGAAATAAAACAGAAGATAGAAAACACAATGAAAAAGGAAACTGAGACTGAATCATTCATTCTGTGTGAATGAGGAAAAAAGACAGAGACAAAAAAGGCAAAATAAAAAGCAAAGGAAGGAAGAAAGAGAAGAGAAGGAAGGAAACGATGGTGTTAGTCTGTTTTACTTTCGGTTCAGCCCTGAAAGAAGATTCTATTCAAATATCCAACCAATCACTGAGCGGCACAGTGAAGGCTGTTAGCCTCAGTTAGCAGCTAGCATCCTCGAACATCTATCAGATCACGGACGAGGTCGTCATGACAACAGATTTAAACAGATTCAAGTGAAAACTTCATGACTACATTTGGTCATTTCTGCCTCGAGAACGTCTGAGAGGTTCTGCATGAACGCTCAGCTGTGTGTGTGTGTGTGTGTGTGTGTGTGTGTGTGTGTGTGTGTGTGTGTGCGTGCGTGCGTGTGTGCGTGCGTGTGTGTGTGTGGTGAGGGTCATACTATGTTCACATGCTGTCTCATGTGGTCAGTTGGAGAGAGTTAATTTGACGCTGAAGCACAAATTAAAAGTCGTTTCCATGAAGCTCTGTAAACAAGCTGATCCCTGAATAAGTCCGGCTTCAGTTTCCTGTCCAACACCACGACACCACGACACCACGACACCACGACACCACGACACCACAGAAGAAGAGGCAAAGTAAAGAGAGAGTTTGGTGTGAGGATTACCATCAGCAGCTGAGAGGACAGAAATACAAAGATAATAGAATCAAACGAGGGTCGAGTCAAAGTCACGCCAGCCTCACTACCCATCATGCACCTTGTTCATGAACAGAGGATGAAACCAGGACATTCAGGTTGGATTCAGAAACAGATGCAGACTCTAAACCTGGAGGAACACACGCTGACCAATCAGAGGAAACTGTCCTCAGTGTCTCGCCTCCTGTTGACGATGAGGCTGAGTGGGCGGGGCCGACACTTTCACAGAACAGAGATGATTTTATCTCCATTGCCACACTTCCTGTGACATCATCAGCATGTCACATCCAGGGAGCTGCTAACGGCTAACTCCCACGCTACTGCTACAACACACACACACACACACACACACACACACACACACACACACACACACACACACACACACAATGAGAGAAAAGGTGTGTCTACCTGAGGCTGTGTTGGTGTTGGAAACTAGGTGATGGTGGTCCAGGTGGGCGTGGTCACTCCCGTCCAATACACCGTGAGCCCCAATACGCACACTCAGCACGCACATGCACGCCAGCCACGCACACACACGTGCCATGTCTGAGGAGAAAGGGGAGGACCTGGTCAGTCTGCGAATTTCAAAATAAAAGTTTGTTTGTCGCGTCCTGCTCTGAGCTGCTGCCGCCTGATTGGCTCAGAAGATGTCAGCAGCTCTACAGGTGTCCCTGCTGCACGTCACTGAGGGGCCCCGCCTCCTGAAACATGGCGTCCGATGTTTTAACGTTTCCTGTTTGCTGATTGATTCATTTAAATGTCTAAGATGCAGTTGAAACACATCAGGATCCGAGGCTAACTCACATCAACACACAGACACATCAACACACTAACACACAGACACACTAACACACAGACACACAGACACACTAACACACAGACACACAGATACATCAACACACAGACACACTAACACACAAACACATCAACACACAGACACATCAACACACTGACACATCAACACACAGACACATCAACACACAGACACACTAACACATCAACACACAGACACACTAACACACAAACACACAGACACATCAACACACTGACACATCAACACACTAACACATCAACACACAGACACATCAACACACTGACACATCAACACACAGACACATCAACACACAGACACATCAACACACTAACACATCAACACACAGACACATCAACACACTGACACATCAACACACTAACACATCAACACACAGACACACTAACACACTAACACACAGACACACTAACACATCAACACACAGACACACTAACACACAAACACATCAACACACAGACACATCAACACACTGACACATCAACACACAGACACATCAACACACAGACACACTAACACACAAACACATCAACACACAGACACATCAACACACAGACACATCAACACACAGACACATCAACACACTGACACATCAACACACTGACACATCAACACACTGACACATGAACACACTAACACACTAACACACAGACACATCAACACACAGACACATCAACACACAGACACATGAACACACTGACACATGAACACACTGACACACAGACACACTAACACACAGACACACTGACACACAGACACATCAACACACTGACACACAGACACACTGACACACAGACACACTGACACACAGACACACTGACACACAGACACATCAACACACTGACACACAGACACACTAACACACAGACACACTAACACACAGACACACTAACACACAGACACACAGACACACTAACACACAGACACACTGACACACAGACACACTAACACACAGACACACTGACACACAGACACACAGACACACTAACACACAGACACACTGACACACAGACACACTGACACACAGACACACAGACACACTAACACACAGACACACTGACACACAGACACACTAACACACAGACACACTAACACACAGACACACTAACACACAGACACACTAACACACAGACACATCAACACACAGACACACTAACACACAGACACACAGACACACTAACACACAGACACACTGACACACAGACACACAGACACACTAACACACAGACACACTGACACACAGACACACTGACACACAGACACACTAACACACAGACACACTAACACACAGACACACTGACACACAGACACACAGACACACTAACACACAGACACACTGACACACAGACACACTGACACACAGACACACTAACACACAGACACACTGACACACAGACACATCAACACACTGACACACAGACACACTAACACACAGACACACAGACACACTAACACACAGACACACTGACACACAGACACACAGACACACTAACACACAGACACACTGACACACAGACACACTGACACACAGACACACTAACACACAGACACACTAACACACAGACACACTAACACACAGACACACTGACACACAGACACACTGACACACAGACACACAGACACATCAACACACAGACACACAGACACACTAACACACAGACACACTAACACACAGACACACTAACACACAGACACACAGACACACAGACACACTAACACACAGACACACAGACACACTGTAGGAAACTGTGAGTTCCTACTAGAAGGTTATAAAAGTTTTTCAGACTAAAAGTTGTTGAAACTTTTCACTTATGTTGTGTTTGATGTTTCCTTTGATCTTCATGTATCTGCAGATGAGGATGTAAGCTGCTCCCTGATTGGTCTGGTTTCCATTTGCTTCTTATTTCCGTCTCTGAAGTGATGAGACTAAACAGGATCAGCTGATCGAGCCTGAAACACCAGTTAATGAGCCACACTGCAGCCAGCCACCAGGGGGCTGTGCAGGTGAGTGGGCTTCACCTTACGTCGTCCATGTTTATAAAGAGTTAGAACAGTGAGGAACCTTCAGGAACATGAAGAGAACCTCTGAGAACACACACCAGGAGGCGTTCACGGACCTCAGTTCCTCTCAACACGTCACTCACATGTTTTCAAGTGAAATAAAGAGCAATCAGCTGGAAACATGGATTCTGTTCTGAGGGAGGAGCTGATCGGTTAGTGGACTGAGGTCCGGCGGTGGGATCAGAGGTCAGAGGTCACACAGATGTTCAGTTTGTGACTCACCTCCGCAGCAGCTGCAGTTCGGATCCATCAGTCCATCGATCCGGTCGATCCCCGCCTGACTGGTCGATCCGCTCTGTGACCTGATGATCCACAGCTCGAGCTTCACTTCTTCACCGCGCGCGACTCAAAACTGATCAAACTGAGAACACGCACGCGCAGAGACCCGCCTCCTGCGCGTTCACGGACCCGCGGAAAAACAAGCATTCAGAGTTTAATTTGAATAAAAACGTCTATGTTTACTTTATTAAGTTTAATAATAATCCAGGACTTATCTGTATTTATTTGATCATTTTAGTCAACAAGTCGACAAACGTCACAGTTCTCAACTTGTTATATATATAAAGAATCTGATGATTTTATTTGACAATATTTGTTGTATATGAAGATAAGATAAGATCAACTTTGAGGTGAAGTGTAAAATAGAATGAAAATAGATGAAATAAAATGAGATAATAAGAAATGAAAATATCGTTGAATAAAATACAGAGAATAGGTGTTATATATAATATTATCTCACTGTATGGAGACTCGTTGATGATCAGGCTGAAGCTCAGTTCTATGACATGATGAGATCAAGTGAACAAACAGTCATGACCCTGTTGTTAATTACTGTTGATCCATTAAAGGTTAGAAAGAAATCAGCAGAATCTCCTCATGTTAAACAACAACAGTGGAAAAGAGAGAATCTGTGGAGCAGCTGAAAGAAAGTGGAGGAAAACTTGCAGTTCATTGTCGTTTTGATAAAGAAGCCATGACCTCCTCTAACAGAGCAACACGTCCGGTCAGGATTACAGAGAATGCTGGGAGCTCTGGAGTTTTATTCTCCAGCACAGAGCAGCTACTAAGACAAATCAGAGCTGATAAACACAGAGCATCTGATCGAATCCTGTGAAAACGATGCTTCACCACATGAAGGGATCTTTGTCAGACTCTGAGTGGAACTCCTCCACCTCATGTGTTGGACCTACAGTTTCTCTGAGGCTGGTGTTTAACAGTATTTCAAGAGCTTCACATTATAAACACATCCTTCAAACTGGTGTTTTCCCAGATGCCTTCAAAGAAAAACCATTAAGAATCTTAACCTTGACTGGGATGCACTGAGCAGCTACAGGAAAACGTTCAACCTCCCAGTCATTTGTAAGATACACAGTTTCAGGCTTTAAAGCTCATCACGGAAATAATCACCTCAGACTAAACTCTGATGAAAACACGGTTTGGATTCGAATCCTCCTGAATCAGAGCTTTTGATACGATTGACCATAAGTATATGTGATACTTTATTGATTAATGGCATATTGATAATCAATAAAATTGATTCTATCACAATAACGTTTCAGACTGCTCATGAAGTTCAATAAAAACAGAATTCTTCTGGTTCTCTTTTTCACATCTTTCTTTTCTTTCCTCTCTTCTGGATTTCTTATTTTCAGCAGGTCTATGAAGCTGCAGTCTGATGGCGCCGCCCTGTGGCCAGATAGGGGAGGTGCAGCTCAGATCAGCTTCAGCTGACAGGAAGTCCATATTCATGGAGGGAAACTTCAAAATAAAAAAAGGGCCAGTACCCTTTCTAGCTGTCCCCCTGTCCCTGTCTCATTGTCTCCTTGTCTCCTGTCTCCTGTCTCCCTGTCCCTGTCCCTGTCCACAGTCTCTATATGAAGTGACAAACCAGTGGTGGGCGAGGCTTAACGTTGGTTGACATGCTGACATCTGATTGGTTCTTTAAACATGTGAGAAACTCTACACACACACACACACATACATGTTTGTACTTATATAACAGTGAGGAGGGTTAGGGTTAACCCTAATTCTAACTCTAACTAACTCTAACTCTAACTCTAACTCTAACTCTAACTAACTCTAATTCCAACTCTAACTCTAACTAACTCTAACACTAACACTAACACTAACTCTAACTCTAACTAACCCTAATTCTAACTCTAACTAACTCTAATTCTAACTCTAACTCTAACTAACTCTAACTCTAACACTAACACTAACACTAACTCTAACTCTAACACTAACTCTAACTCTAACTAACTCTAACTCTAACTCTAACTCTAACTCTAACTAACTCTAACTCTAACTAACACTAACTCTAACTCTAACTCTAACTCTAACTAACTCTAACACTAACACTAACACTAACACTAACTCTAACTCTAACTCTAACTCTAACTCTAACTAACACTAACTCTAACTCTAACTCTAACTCTAACACTAACTAACTCTAACTGTAACTAACTCTAAATCTAACTGTAACACACTAACTAACACTAACTCTAACTCTAACTCTAACTAACTCTAACTCTAACTCTAACACTAACTCTAACTCTAACTAACTCTAACTCTAACTCTAACTAACTCTAACTCTAACTCTAACTCTAACTAACTCTAACTCTAACTAGGTCTAAACCAGGTCTTATCCCTCAAACAGATAAAAGTGAGGACCGGTCAAAATGTCCTCACACTAAGTCTATGCTTAAAATGGTCCTCACAATGATATGAGTACAGGAACCCACACACCCACTTCCTCTTCTCTCGGACTTCCTCCTCCTCATCAGCCCTCTCGGACTCCCCCCCCCCCCTCCCTACACACACACACACACACACACACACGCACACACTCTGTCACTCAGACACACGCAGCGGGACTGAGTGGAGCTGTGTGTCCGGAGAGGACTGATGGTGAGTGTTTGATTCTGATCCGTGTGTGTGTGTGTGTGTGTGTGTGTGTGTGTGTGTGTGTGTGTGTGTGTGTGTGTGTGTGTGTGTGTGTTTTCTCTGTGCAAAACTTTGAGCAGGTTATTGATCTTATCGGATCAGCTGGTCGATCTTCAGCGGATCAGTTACCTGTCGTGTGTGTGTGTGTGTGTGTGTGTGTGTGTGTGTGTGTGTGTGTGTGTGTGTGTGTGTGTGTGTGTGTGTGTGTTGACAGTGCTTCAGGAAACTGGAGATGAGGTGCAACCACTCCCAGTGTGTTTGTGTGTGTGAGGTTGTGAGTGTGCACGTGCGCGCATGTGTGTGTGTGTGTGTGTGTGTGTGTGTGTGTGTGTGTGTGTGTGTGTGTGTGTGTGTGTCACTTGTATCATAAACTCATTTTTCAGTAGATGTTATAAAATGAAACAGAATCAATGTGTGAGACACAAATAGATATTATAGAAATACAACAGGATTCTTTTTTATTACTATTATTATTATTAGTGTTATTATTATTACTAATATTATTGTTATGCATTATTATTATTACACATTATACATTAACATTTTAGATGCTTTGAAGTCATGAATCATCAGAATATGATAATATGTCAGAGTAAAGAGAAATGTGAACATGAAGAGAAACATATTTACTGTCAAACTGTTTCTACAAAACTAACGAGTAAAACAGTGGGAAACTCTGTTAAAGAGAGACAATAGTAATAATACGATAAATACAGTAAGAAAAAGATTTCAAAAATAACACTTGTGTTTATATGATAGTGATGATGATAATATTCTGGCTGCTGGTTGAACAGAGCGGTGGACAAACACTTCCTGTTTCAGTTTCAACACAGAGCAGTTCCTCTTCAGCGTCTGAACGTTGATCAGGGTGAAGGAGGTCGAACAGGAAACATGGAGGTCAGCAATAATGATATCGTCATGGAGACATGACGACCACGGCTGAGACAAACTGGAGTTAAACACGGTCACAGATCAACTTCCTGCTTCAACTTCTTATTCTAACACGATCTGGGGCATTTTTCATGTTTGATTCCAAATTAATAGATAAAATCAGACTAACATATTTAGTCCTGGTTCGGTCCATCATTGTCTGTGTTTGGTTGCTGGAGGTATCACTGCTGCCTTGCTTCATATTTGTCAGTGTTTGTGAGGAGCAGCTGGAATTGGTCCTGTTTCTGTTGTGTCAGTTTTTCCTGAAAGGTGGAATCGTTCCCACCGTGGTTGGGATAATGTGAAAAGTCTGCGGCTGCAGGATCAGTTCCTCTGTGGGTTTCAGGAGATTCTTCCTGATGAAGCGAGGAGACAAACAGCTGACTGGACCGAGCCACTGATGTTGTTAGTTCCTGAAACGCTGAGCGGTAAAACCAGCGAAGAGGCAGCAGCCACACTGTAAAGACTTCATTTCCCATCAGCCAACAGGTTGAATCATCACACAGGATAAATGTCTGTTAGATTGAAAACTTACTACAACTCTCCGGTTGCATTCAAATAGCAAACATCCAATCACAAAGCACAGAGAATGATGATGGGCGGAGCAACCACTGGACATGACGGCTCTACGACAACGGCCTCACTGCATTCTGGGATATTTGAGTTCAAACTAAGTCTGAGGCCGAGTCTCAGTTCTGTCGTTGATACAGTGACGTTTTCTGTCCCGTAAGTTTCCCTGATGATTCATGTAAATATTCTCAAGCCTCAGATTTAAATAGAACTAATGATTAACTGTTATTAAAATAAAACAGCTGCATGTAGAGGAAACAGCTTTTACACAATGACTGGTTCAGTCATTTTCAGCTTGTTACGGTTTCTTCTTCCTCTTTTCTGTGTTCTTCTTCCTCTCTCGGGCCCAGCGTCGTTCCCTCGCATCAGTTTTCACAGCTGCTGGTTTCACTGCAGATCTGGATCAGCTTGATTCAGTCAGACGTCGCAGAAACGTTTCCTAGAGACAGAATCGAACGTCTTCATGTTCAATAGAGTCAGTTTAACACAGATGTATGGTTTACGATATGTGTCCAGGATGTATTCTGATTGGCTCTCAGCATTGTTATGGTTCATCAAATCTGAAAGAGAAATGAACAGTATTGTTGTTGTGAAGACATTTGATTGGTTGTTGGCAGGATCTGTCACAGACTGTAAATACAGACAACCACACGTCTCAACTTCCTCCAGAATGAAGCCAAAATATCTCAGATACAAACACTGCCATCTAGTGGTGGTGATGTCATTTGCAGTCAGCGTAGTAATCGTGGATTGGAGCCGTGTTATCGAAGTCCAGGTTTAACGTCTACTTTGATATTTTATTTCGGTCCATGTCCCGTCTGCTATCATGGAGGAGGAGGGGTTTATGACCTATACTACAGCCAGACACCAGGGGGCGACTGTGGGAGCTGCACAGTGTGACATAACAGAATTTTGATTTAGTTTTTAATTTGTCAACACAAAGTCATAAATTTCATTGATTAATACAATTTTCATCTAATTTTTCTCCTTAATGAAATCATGAGTCAGTTCAAAGTGAAGCTCGGTCACGTCTCCGAGTCCTGAAGCTGCGTTTCAACAGGAAACCACAGAAAGTTTCCTTTTTGTTACAATGTCTGAAAAATGTCCGTTTCAAAAGACGTTGTTTCGACACTTAAACGTTTATTTCGTTCTTTCATCTCTTTAACAACTTCAATATAACCTGTGTGTGTGTGAGAGAGTGTGTGTGTGTGTGTGTGTGTGTGTGTGTGTGTGTGTGTGTGTGTGTGTGTGTGTGTGTGTGTGTGTGTGTGTGTGTGTGGTCCTTCATCAACTCCAGCAACTGTGAATGAATCAGCTGCTGTCCCTGGTTTGTTTGATAAACAGCTGTTCAAGAAAATTACTGAGGTTTTCAAAATAAAGGTAAACATCTGTAAGAGGTTGTGAAAGGTTTGCAGACAATAAGAGAAATGAAGAATATCAGAGTCATACTGTAAATCCCTATTACAGGTCAGAGGGTAGAAGTATCCACATCAGTAAAAGTGACATTTCCATTTGATAATAATACACAAGTTTTATCAGGAGAATTCACTCACTGTTTTCATAATGTGGGGATTATTTTCTTAATTCATCTATTAAGTGTAATAATCGTGAGGAAACACATGTTACGTTAAAGTGACACAAGATCTGACGAAGCTTAAACACTTTATAAATCATACTTTCATTTTAAAGTAACTTGCCAGATAATGTAGTGGAGTAAAAAGTACAACATGTCTATAAAATGTAAAAGTACACAGATGTACTAACTGTACTTGACTAAATGTTACTGTTCGTCCCTGTGAGATCAGAGGTTGAAGCTTCCAGCAGGAGTGAGATCAGCTGACGGAGGGAGGGAGGGTCAGTGTCCCCAGAGTCTGGGTTGAACCACTTTCTTGATCCAGACATCTGGAGAGAAACTACAGCAACTTGATCAGATTCAAATCATTTCTCGTCTTCGTCTCTAAAACACAAACACTTTGCTCCTGTCGTCTTCTTTCTCTAACACCACCTGAGAGACTCTAACTCCACCTGAGAGACTCTATCTCCACCTGAGAGACTCTAATTCCACCTGGAAGACTCTAACTCCACCTGAGAGACTCTAACTCCACCTGAGAGACTCTAATTCCACCTGGAAGACTCTAACTCCACCTGAGAGACTCTAACACCACCTGAGAGACTCTAACTCCACCTGAGAGACTCTAACTCCACCTGAGAGACTCTATCTCCACCTGGAAGACTCTAACTCCACCTGAGAGACTCTAACTCCACCTGAGAGACTCTAACTCCACCTGAGAGACTCTAACACCATCTGAGGACTCTAACTCCACCTGAGAGACTCCACCTGGGAGACTCTAACTCTCTAACTCCACCTGGGAGACTTTAACTCCACCTGAGAGACTCTAACACCACCTGGGAGACTCTAACTCCACCTGAGAGACTCTAACTCCACCTGGAAGACTCTAACTTCACCTGGGGGACTCTAACTCCACCTGAGAGACTCTAACTCTCTAACTCCACCTGAGAGACTCTAACACCATCTGAGGACTTTAACTCCACCTGAGAGACTCCACCTGGGAGACTCTAACTCTCTAACTCCACCTGGGAGACTCTAACTCCACCTGAGAGACTCTAACACCACCTGGGAGACTCTAACTCCACCTGAGAGACTCTAACTCCACCTGGAAGACTCTAACTTCACCTGGGGGACTCTAACTCCACCTGGAAGACTCTAACCCTCTAACTCCACCTGTGAGACTCTAACTCCACCTGAGAGACTCTAACTCCACCTGGGAGATGCTAACACCACCTGGGAGACTCTAACACCATCTGGGAGACTCTAACTCCACCTGGAAGACTCTAACTTCACCTGGGGGACTCTAACTCTCTAACTCCACCTGAGAGACTCTAACTCCACCTCTAACCCTAACCCATAAACAAGTAAATAGTGTCTTAGTTTAGTTCGTTCACACTGAGTCACACATGCATTCAAATCTGTGTATTTGAATGCATGTGTGATTATAACAGTGTGTGTGTGTGTGTGTGTGTGTGTGTGTGTGTGTGTGTGTGTGTGTGTGTGTGTGTGTGTGTGTGTGTGTGTGTGGATAAGATCTCTGCTTTGTTTGGAGAGCGTTTCCCTCTGCAGATCATTTCCATAAACACAGATACTGACAGAAGACAAACCTTCCTCCTGTCTCTGTCTCTGCAGTGAGACGATGGGACGTCACGTGTTTCTGAACAAACTGTGTTAACTGAACGAAACTGAAGCGTCTGTTGCAGCTGGAGCAGCAAGAATCAACCAATCAGACGCCCCGAAGGTAAACTCGGGTCATTCTCTCTTCTGATAACAAAATAAAGTTGGTTTGATTCAATTCAAACCTGTGATAGTGTGTGTGTGTGTGTGTGCGTGTGCGTGCTGCAGGTCACTGAAGGTCAGAGGTCATCATGCAGACTATAAAGTGTGTGGTTGTGGGTGATGGTGCTGTGGGGAAGACCTGCCTCCTCATCTCTTACACCACTGGAGCATTTCCCAAAGAGTACATCCCAACTGTGTTCGACAACTACAGCAGCCAGGTGTGTGTGTGTGTGTGTGTCTGTTGATCGTCACAATATACAGTCACTGATTGTCGTGTGTGTGTGTGTGTGTGTGTGTGTGTGTGGTGCATTCAGGTGACGTTGGATGGCAGGACCATCAGTCTGAACCTGTGGGACACGGCAGGTCAGGAGGAGTACGACCGGCTGAGGACGCTGTCTTACCCGCAGACCAACGTCTTCATCGTCTGCTTCTCCATCTCCAGCCCGGCGTCGTACGAGAACATCAAACACAAGTGGCACCCAGAGGTCAGAGGTCAAAAACATCATGTTAAGTCTCACGTGTTTATGCTAAGCTATTTGTTGCTTTTCTAAATGTTAAACAAATTTTTCCGTCTTCACTGAGCTCCATCGTTATCTCCATCGTCAGGTGTCTCACCATTGTCCCGGCGTGCCCATCCTCCTGGTTGGCACAAAGAGCGACCTCCGAAACGACGCAGACACTCAGAAGAAGCTGAAGGAGCAGAACCAGTCGCCCATCACCAACCAGCAGGGCACCGCCCTCGCCCGCCAGATCCAAGCCATCCGCTACCTGGAGTGTTCGGCCCTCAACCAGGACGGTATAAAGGACGTGTTCGCCGAGGCTGTGAGAGCCTTCCTCAACCCGCAGCCCACCGTCACCAAGAGGCCCTGCGTCCTGCTGTAGGGCCTCCACCCAACAGGACCCCACATGACCCGGAGGGCCGACGGGAGACGACGGGTTAGATACGATTTTGTGCAGAAACTGAGACTGAAAATTTAAAATGTCTTATGTTTGTAAAAGTACCTGAATTTAATTAAGACAACAAAGTGAAAGTGTTTGAAATGTGAGCAGCTTCACAGGATGTTGTGTTCAGGTGCAGAAAGAAACAGGAACAGAAACAGACCACGTGACTCGAACACTACCGTGCTTCAGGTGTTTGGCTGAGTAGAAGTACGAAAAGATATTTGGGGGTTTGTGGTTTTCATCTTCACTGATAACAAATTAAATGAAAAGTTAAAAACAGATCTGGTCTTTGTCTTCCATCATACTGTCCAGCTGTTGTTATGACAACTGCCCCGATGTGACGAAGCGTCTCAATGCAGCAGATGTGAACCCGTCAGCCTGAACAGCTGTTTAGACGTTGTGGAGCTTCATGTGCAGTTCGATGTAAACATTTAGTTTTATTTGTATCAGATTAGAACCTTTAGTAAAGTAGCACTTTAAGTGCTCCCCCTGCTGGCGCAACCACAGCCTGGTCACTACCTCCATCAGGTCTCTGCCCCTGTTGAGACAAACAACTTCCTCAAACCATGAAGCAGCTTTTACTTTCGATTCAGTAATTAAACCACAAACACTCCTGAAAATGTGACATTATTATTGTACAGGAAATCTACCAAACACGTTCAGTTAGAAGCAGAACTAAAGCGTTTGGACGAGGACGAACATCATCAGGTGGACGTCCCCCTTGTTTTGTGTAGTTGTTGTGATTCTGTTCAGGATATCAGCTTCCTCTTCCTGTCCCTCGTCTCCAGCTGAAGCTTTTCTGACTCTTGAACCAAAGCTGAATGTGATGCACGAAAGGCGTTGGACAGTCGCCTGATAAACAAACATGGACTGAGCCGCAGTAACAAAGCTAACTTCCTGTTTGCTGACGTTTTCAGAAACAATGGATGTCAAGAAGTTAACTTACATTTTCTTCAAAATGTTAATAACACCTCTGAACAGTGTCATCTTTTCTGTTTGACGTCACCAAACTGCTGGCTTGCTAACTGGTTAGAGTCTATGTTGTGATGAGAACAGAAACCATGTCCTCACTTTCCAAAAAAGTCCTGACTCTGTAAAGTCTATAAGTCTTTAAAATGGTCCTCACAAGTATACATATCATACAATATAAAAATCCACACACACAGGTCACTTGGTTAACTTGCTGTGTTGCTGAACAGGAGATAACCATGGAGTCATCATTAAAGAAGATTCATGTTGAGCATATTGTTGTCGTCTCAGAACCTGCGTTAAACACCGACACTGGTCGATGCTGAGAAACAATCAGTTCATGAAAAGAATGAACGATAAATCCGCTGCTGTGATCAGATGACAGAACAAACTACACACGTTCACTCTGCAGAGCATCAAGTCTGTCGCTGGAATCAAGTCGACGTCCGGACTGACTAAAGGCTGCAGGTTCAGTATCGTTTGTCTTCAGGGGGTGTGGCCACTATCACCTCCTTGCTCCCAAAGTCCCAGAAGGCCGTCATGTGGAAGGCCATGTTGGAGAAGACCACCAGGTATTCAAAGAGGGCGAACAGGGTGTAGACTGGAGAGAGAGCGACAGACAAATGCATTGTCTCATCAATTGAAACTGAAATCCTGAAGAATGAAAGTCTGACTGAACATTTTGACAGTTGCTGCAAAAAATAAACCAACAGATAATCTGCAGGTGATGGATTCTTTAACTTTTAGCTTCTTAAAAACTCTGAGGCTGCAGAATCACTGACATCTTTCAAATCAACACTATCAACAGCGCCCCCTGCAGCCACACTGGTGATAAATTGTGTTGGGCTCTGCGTCTCAGAGATGAAGTGGTTTGTGTAGAAAATGTGTTGAGTGGAACTTTGACTGTAGTGAACTCACTGAACTGAAAATCAACAGACACTTGATCATGATCTGAATTTTAGAGTCGTACCTCCGGTCTCACAGAACTCGTTGTGTCGTCTGAAGAAGTACGCTGCAGCCAGACAACAGCTGACGTTAAACAGGAAGAGACGCACCTTCCATTGGTATGATGTCACTTCCTGAGAAACACAGAGTGAGAGAGAGACACAGAGAGAATTGAACATGAGCAACAAAATTCACTCAATCATATCTTTATTACTTATCATTACTATTGTTGCTCAGAGTCTGATGGTTTAAGAGTTTAACCCCACAGAGAGAGTGTGTGTGTGTGTGTGTGTCTGAAACAAGGAAGAACCTAAATAAAGTTTGAGTCAGATGTTAAATTGGGAACTTGATTGTCCATGTGCTGCTCGAGTGAGAGAACATGACGCTGTAGTTTAACATGTGGAGACGACTGAAGCGCCTGGA
This sequence comes from Verasper variegatus, assembly GCA_026259375.1. Taxonomy (NCBI): domain Eukaryota; kingdom Metazoa; phylum Chordata; class Actinopteri; order Pleuronectiformes; family Pleuronectidae; genus Verasper; species Verasper variegatus. The sequence continues at coordinate 558,365 of CM048051.1, forward strand.
GAATTATATATATATATATATATATATATATATATATATATAGGGGGTTCTCTAAGGTCAGCCATGAGAGCTGTTGAAATGGTCGCCCATGTTGTGGGTCTCGAGCAGGAAAGTGATTGGTTGCTGTCGTCATGACGAGCATCAGACACACCCTATGTCGAATATTAAAGCAACGTAAACCTTCACATTGATTTAACTGGTTCAGTAAAATAAGCTCTGATAGTGAAAGGTTCATTTACCTCTGGGTTCACACAGTATCTCCTGATCACCTGCCACAGCCAGCACGTAATGAGCATGTGCAGCAGCGAGCTCGCTACAAACGCGATGAATCCGTTTTTATGGAGACCTGCAGAGAAACAGTACGAGTTCTGATGAGTCGGTGATAAAAGATTATCCTCGCAGTGGAAACGAGGCATTAACCTCATGTTAGATCTCTCTCCTCTGACGTTTTAAATCCTGACTGGAGGACCTGGGTCAGCTGACCGCGTCGTACTCACTGTACGTTTCCGTGGACGACACGTATGTGAGCAGCAGCAGGCCCGTGTTCTCGGTGAGGCTGCAGAGGAGAACCAGTCCGCTGAGCAGCAGCTCCAGGAGCCTCTTAGCAAAGCGGCCGCGGTAGAAGTTGAAATAGGCGACGGCCACCAGGTAGCGTGGTGCAGAGTGAAGGCCGATGCAACAGCGCCAGATGTAGCGCTCCGGCATGCGGCTGATGGCGGCGCTGATGGACGGGAGGTAGTTTGACACCTGGTTGGTGAAAAGAAGACGTATATTTTAACTTCAATTCAGAAAGAATTTTATTCTTTGTTGAAAATAACAAACGAGCTGAAACATAATGACAAACAATATAATTCAAATATAAAACTATACAACATGAAAAACAAATGAAGAACATTAGTAAACACTTTGTTCTTAAAGCTGCTCACACTACAATATAATGTTAAATATTAATACTCTGATGATAAACATCAAAACAGGAGAACCTGATTTGTCGTCTCCATTAAATCACGTTGAAAACATCCGGATTCATTAAGGATTCAGCGCAGGAAATACGTACGAGCATCAATATATAGGGTGAGTGCAAACACAGCTTAAGCAGAAGCAGAGCTCATTTAAGTGCAAACAGGGGCTATTTGAGTGCAAGGGCAGGGTTCTGATGAAAACTAATACACAATCATAAATTCAACAAGTCATGTGCTCAAACTGAAAGACCACGCTCTTGAATAAAGAAAGGAAAAAAGCTCCATAATTCATCAGCAACAAAACCATTCATACATCAACAAGTGAAAGAACACGCAACCAAACACACAACACATAAAATAAAGAGCAACAATTTCCAGGTGGTCAAGATCTGACACTGTTAATAAAGATGGACGACATGAGAGCTGCCTGAGGTTAAACAAGTGTCTTGATCGCCCCCTGGCAGCGGGCTATAGTACAGGTCCTAAACCTTCTGGGGTTCTACTTCCTCTTCTCCATCCTTATCACATCAAATAAATAATGTCTCATCAGTACATGTTGTTGACTTGACTTCTTCCCCGGAGTCACTTTGCCTGATCCTGATGGTGGATCCTGACCGTGGAGGATCCTGATGGTGGATCCTGATGGTGGTGGATCCTGATGGTGGTGGATCCTGATGGTGGTGGATCCTGATGATGGATCCTGATGGTGGTGGATCCTGACCGTGGTGGATCCTGATGGTGGATCCTGATGGTGGATCCTGACCATGGTGGATCCTGATGGTGGATCCTGATGGTGGATCCTGATGGTGGATCCTGACCATGGTGGATCCTGATGGTGGATCCTGATGGTGGATCCTGACCATGGTGGATCCTGATGGTGGATCCTGATGGTGGATCCTGATGGTGGATCCTGACCGTGGTGGATCCTGACCGTGGTGGATCCTGATGGTGGATCCTGACTGTGGTGGATCCTGACCGTGGTGGATCCTGACCGTGGTGGATCCTGATGGTGGATCCTGATCGAGGTGGATCCTGATCGTGTTGGTGGATCCTGACCGTGGTGGATCCTGACCGTGGTGGATCCTGATCGAGGTGGATCCTGACCGTGGTGGATCCTGATGGTGGATCCTGATGGTGGATCCTGATGGAGGTGGATCCTGATCGAGGTGGATCCTGATCGTGGTGGATCCTGATCGTGGACTATGATCACAACAAGACCTCTTGATATATAATACGTCTCCTCAGATACTCGACCATCACTGACAATAATCCATCAGTTCATTGACCTTCAGTTCTGCTACAAAGTGTTTATTCTAATCAAAGCTGTAAATACTCTGATCTTTGTGATGTTCTCTGTTCCACGGGACATCTCTTCACTAGTGTCCGTCCTGGGAGACGGATCCTCACGTGTGTAGAGGCGAAGTAGAGACGTGATCTTTATTACAGTGTGTGGTGATGACTTACATGACAGTGTGTATACGTAGCGTCTTCATAGTGGTACATGAGTGAGATGAAGAGACAGGCGATGAGGCCGGTCAGCGGGAGCAGAACCGTGGCCACAGCGAAGCTGGTGAAGGGCAGCCGGATGAGGGGCCGGTCCCGGTCCAGGCTGCCGTATGGCCCCTGGAGCATCCTGGTCAGAGGACGCCAGAGGAAAAACTCAATGTCCCACAATTCATTACAACATTTTCAATGTTGCATCTGCACAAGTAGAGATAATGATTATTACATTATTCACAATATTAGTCAGTACTATTGGATCAATCAATTCATCACTTCAGTAAGCAACTCCACCACTGTCCACTGGGAAGTCAGGTTATTACCTGGTTTAGTTTAACTTAATATATACAAAGAAAACGTTTCACGTGTTAATGACTCAGGACCTTTAACTGGGTGGATTATCTGCATTGGATCAGTTCAGACTCTGTTAACCAGCGAGTTACCAAGTGTCGTTAGTTTGAACTGTTCTCGACCATCAGCCTATGAGGCTAACGGCTAACAGTTAGCTCCGGGGCTGACAGTCGGCTCGTAGCGGGCTCACCTTCACTGCTGCCCGGGTCGACTCCACCAGGTGCTCCGCCTCGACGCCATTCAGCCCCCGTGAGCTCGAGCTGTGTTCCTGTTAGCGTCACCACATAGTTAGCTAACGTTAGCCGCCTGTACTTCCGCTTGTCTCCAGCGTTAAGTGTGACTTTAAATGAGTTGCACGGCTCCTCCACGGCTCCTCCACGGCTCCTCCACGGCTCCTCCACGGCTCCTCCACGGCTCCTCCACGGCTCCTCCACGGCCTCTCTCACCCGTCCCCCCGGACGGACGCACTTTGTTTCTCGTTACTTTAACGTTACCGGATAAAACCAGCGGACTTAGCTCCGTGTCACCGGTATCAGGCTAACAACTTCCGGACACAACAATCTTCAGAATAAAAGTCCCTCTAATGAAAATGAGCTATAAGTTATATAACTTATAAGTAAAAATCACAGTTGATCTCATTCAAAATGAAAAGTCAATATGTATGTATATACTAACCCAAATATATATAATACAATTTAATACAAAATCACTGATGAACAGCGCCCCCTGCAGCCACACATGGTGAACTCTGCTGGTGTCTGTGTCTGATGAAGTGAATCAATGTGTTGACTGTGTTGTGGTTATTACCCATGATCCTCTGCTTCCTGACCCTGAAGACCTGCTGCTGTAACAAATCCACCGAACTCTGTTCAGAACTCTTCATGTTTTCACAGTTTCCTGCTGAACAGTGGAGATAAACTCTGGTTGTTAATAACTTCAGAGTGTTTTGTTCACACTCACACATCAGACTCACTTTCATCAAGCTGCTGTTTTCAGGTTTACAGTTTAAATAACGTTTCACTTTTTTCCTCAAAGTGAAACGTGGTGAAATTATTACATTTTCCAATTAAATCGTCTGATTCTTAGTTTCCAAAGAAAAAACTGTAGAAGAAATATTTGATGTAAATAATGAGTCGACTGTGAGGCAACGACATCTCCACACAGTCAGTCCCTGTGTGTGTGTGTGTGTGTGTGTGTGTGTGTGTGTGTGTTACAGACAGATAAAGTCCTTCTGTCCTCAGTATCTCCTTCCTTTAGTAGAACAGCAGAAATCTGTGATCGTGTGATTGGTGGTTGCAGTGTTTTGTTGAATGATGTCACACTGTGTCGATGGGTCGTCCACTTTCACAACTTCTAAAATACGTCGCGGCCCCTCCCCTTTGTTAATGTTAGTGTCCATGTCACACACACGTTTGTACTTCTATTTCAGTGAGTACAATCATTGGCATGATACATTCCCTAGCCCCTTAACTAAACCTGATTCTAACCCTAAAACTAAGTCTTTACCGTCAAACAGTCCATTGAAAAAGTGAGGGCCGACCAAAATGTCCTCACAACGATGGTATTGAACCAAAATTGGCCCTGATAACTACAGAAACACACACACACAGAAACAGTGTCTCTCTCCCCTCCCTCAATGACCCCACACACAGCTCCATCACAGAGTCACACTGTGTTGTTGTCTAACTAGACAACGCACACACACACACAGCATGGCTGCCGTCTCGTCTCTCCGCTGTCCATCGCCTCAGACCTTCATCATCTTCCTCTTCGTCCTGTCAGGTAAGACACAGAGCGCTGACATCACAACTAATAACATCACAGTCTGATGACATCACAACAGTGTGAACTGTTCCAGAGAAGCTCTCGAGCTGAGTGAAGACGAACTTCATCTTCATCACATGTTCAACACTGATTAACATACTACAAAAAGCAAACAGACAAATATGAAGGTTTTCTCTCTCTTTGTGGTTGTTTTGTGTCTTTTTTGTGTCTGTGTGAGGTGAGACATCCTCTGCCCTTGTTGAGTGAACAGAGGATGTCTCACCTTGTTGGGCAACACAAATAAAATTCGATTGATTGTTTGATTATATTTTGTGTTGTTGTGTACATGTGTCATGTATGTTCCTGTGTGTCTGTGTTGTTGTGTACATGTGTGACGTATGTGTGTCTGCTGCAGGTGGACAGTTTTGGTCCGTTTCCTCTTTCAAGGTGCCCGAGGGGGGCGTGGCCTCCCTGTCCTGTCAGTACTCAGTGAAGCGTCTGGGTCTGAGTCGTGTCTGCTGGGGTCGCGGCTGCGGAACCTTCTGGTGCAGCAACATCCTGGTGCAGACGGACGAGAAGGGCGTCGTCTCTAAGGTCAGGTGACCTCATGTCATGTGGCCTCATGTCAAGTGATGTCTGTCTCCTCTTCTACTTTTTTATTTCTGTCTCTACGACGTCACGTCTTCATCAGTGAAAGAAAATATACAATATATGTCTTTTCCGAACCTGCAGGTGGAGGACCGCTACCGGCTGATGGGGGACATCCTGGACGGACAGATGGACCTGGACATCGAGAACGTGCGGCGGGCCGACAGCGGGCCGTACTGCTGCAGGGTCGACATCGATGGGGTCTTCAACGACAAGAAGGTGATCATGAACCTGAGAGTAGTGGAAGGTGAGAGCAATGACACACGTCTTCAATTCTGTCTCCCATCAATGTTTCCACTGTTCAAACATATTCATCATCGTCTGTTGACTTTCCTTTATTTGCTCTTTGATCTAACGTGACGTTAGAGTTAATCTGGTTTCATTCTCAGCTCCGGTTACAACATCTCCTCCAACAACGACGGTGACGGATCAAGTCTCGGAGCCGTCGGTCTCCACAGGTCAGACGAAGGATTCATCAGGTTCACAAACATCTTTAGCTGATCCACACGTCCCAGCATGCATTGCTTTAACATTCTATGATGGTGGTTGTTTTATACACGATGGAGATACAGTAGTTTTGTGCAGTACAGTCCCGGAGAGTGGATTCAAAATGAAAGGAACATAAGGTCGTGAATAGAAGAAGAATTTGTTTTTTGTCTGACTCTTCGTAGTGAAAACTCTGCTCTCGTCTCAGCTGGACCTTCTGAGGAGGAACTCCACGCTGCTGCGCTCCGACACCGGCACTGTGAGTAGCCCCCCCACCCAACCATCACCACCACCACGTCTGTGACTAGACTCACCTGCAGGGGGCACTACAGGTGAAACCTGGAACACAGAAAAGTCAAAACAGGAAGTGAAGTGAAGAAACAAAAGCTACGTTCAAATCAGTCTGACCGTGTCTGACCGGTGAAAACATGTTTTACTCCTGGAAGCATCAGGGACGAGAAACACGACCCGTCTCTAACTGAGATCACATCCTCTTTGGAGGGAAATGAACAGAGAGAGAATCTTTATTAATCACCACATGAAATAACAGAAACAAACTGATATACACAGTGGTTATATAGCTTCACACAATCATATATATATATATATATATATATATATATATATATATATATATATATAATGATTCATGGGGAGAAGAATCAAGTTAAAGTAGAAGTTAATTTAGTTGAGACGTCGCCTACAGACACATGAAGAGTTTTGATATTAGTACATTTGAAGTATTATAAGGTTAAATCCAAACCTTTCTCTCTCTCTCTCTCTGCCAGGTGGAGGACTCTCTACCCGCTCTCTCTCTTCACATTAATGTTACCGTGCTCTCTCTCTCCCTCACCGTGTTGTTGATCTTGGCATCAGTTCTCCTCTTTCTGGCCTTCAGACGTACGTTCAGGTCAAACTCAACAAACTGACTCATGTGTTGCTTCTCAATATGATTCTCATGTGATTCCTGTTGATTCAACTCTTCTTCTGCAGGTGGAATTTACAGCAGAGCCTTAACGAGCGGCTGGTGAGTTTAAAACACTAAGACATGTTCGGATATTGACATTTTATTTTATGTTGAACTTTCATGATTGAAAACATCAAATCTACAAGTTTATCTATAACAACAATAATTGTTAAACTGGTGAGTATAATCAAACAGTAATCTAATTTGGCACTTTCCAAAAACTGCTTGTCTGTTTATGCCATCATTGTTGTACAGTCTACTACTTTACCACCACCTGCTGGACAGGAGTGGAACTGCTTGTAGCTCTCACCTAAGGAACCTTTGAGTTGAAAAGTTCCTGGACTAAAGGTTCTGGATCCTTCTGGGTGGTTGGATCCTCCTCAGTCATGTGATCTTCTCTGTTTGAGTGTCAACTTTTGTCTTCCAGTTTCTCGTCTGAAGAACCTCCTCACATCATTTATGAGATCCGCATGAGACGACCGGTCCAGGAGAACATCTACACTCTGGACTAGAGACCCGCCAAACACAGCGGGACCACCGACCACTGACCACCGAACATCGACCAGCAACACAGACCACAAATTCTAATTCAACAGACACACACATTAAACCTTTAAACATTTAAAAGTCAATAAGCTGAACACACACACAGGCTACACTGACACGTTTTGGAACTGTTACAGGAAGTGTAAGCGACGCTTTGTATTCACCGCTGGTAGTCGAGTCATGTGACTGATAAGAACCAATCAGGAAGGGAACATGGGCGTCTGCGTCATTGCTGATAAATGTCTCTGATTTAGAGACAAATTCAAGAGTAGTTTGGACACTAAGTGTAACCATAGCAACAGTAAAGAGATTTAAAGTAAAATGTAGAAGTACACTGTTTTTTAAAGCTGTGTGATTTGCTGAACTGTTGCTGTTTGATTCGTTTCTGTGTTGAGAAGCTTCTTGTTGCTGTACAAATAAATATCAAAGCAGTCCAAGTGTGTGTGTCTGTGTGTGTGTGTGTGTGTGTGTGTGTGTGTGTGTGTGTGTCTGTGTGTGTGTGTGTGTGTGTGTGTGTGTGTGTGTGTGTGTGTGTGTGTGTGTGTGTGTGTGTGTGTGTGTGTGTGTGTGTGTGTGTGTGTGTGTGTGTGTGTGTGTGTGTGTGTGTGTGTGTGTCTGTGTGTGTGTGTGTGTGTGTGTGTGTGTGTGTGTGTGTGTCTGTGTGTGTGAGTAAATAGTGTCTTAGTTTAGTTCGTTCACACTGAGTCACACATGCATTCAAATCTGTGTATTTGAATGCATGTGTGATTATAACAGTGTGTGTGTGTGTCTGTGTGTGTGTGTGTGTGTGTGTGTGTGTGTGTGTGTGTGTGTGTGTGTGTCTGTGTGTGTGTGTGTGTGTCTGTGTGTGTGTGTGTGTGTGTGTGTGTCTGTGTGTGTGTGTCTGTGAACAAAAGAACTCATCAACGCACTGTAGGATTCTCACCATACGTGATGTGAATATTACTTTGGAGCGTATCTCCACATTATTCACTTCTGGAGCAGATTGGTCGAACGGCAGAGGGACAATCTGAAGCTTTTATTGGTCAGAAAAATAGTCCACATCACATGATGTCATGAAGAATACAGAAAATGACGTCATGCATAGTTCAACAATCTCTGGACCCTGTAGGACGAAAGACGTGACCTGAAATGGACAATCGTTTATAATCATATGGAAGAATGACAACAATTCATCATGACAGAATCTCAATGTGTTTACTAGGACATTAAAAGAGACAAATCTGATGAGATATTAACGTCAGAGATCAGTTTGACCAGAGTTCAACAAGAACTCACCTATAGGTTGTTACTGTGTGTACAACAATCACAGCCTGGAGTGAGGACAACGACACACACACACACACACACACACACACAACCTAATGTTGACCTCTAAGCAGCAATCAACCACGAGACCAAAACCTCAAGACTGATCCAGAATCAATAGAATTGTTCTTCCTCAGTTGATGACGGCTGAAGACTTAATACTGCACTCATTTCAAATAGTAAACTGTAAATAAAGATGGACGACATGCGATTCACCAAAATAATCTGGCTCACCCCCTGGTGGCTGGCTGCATTATAGCTGATAAATACTTTTGTCAAAGGAAAATGGTCTTTAACTTGTTCGAACCAGCGCCTGCAGAGGTTGGAGCCACAGTTTCCCACCATTGCACCAGAAAAATGTGGTGTAAGTTTGTCTGCCATCCAAAAGTAAAGATCCCCTGAAGAGCCTCATTTATGAGCCTTTGTTGTGAGACCTGAACTGAAGAAAGTCAATTTGATGTCAGATTATCTTTGCGTTGGCCAACACAGGCTGGAAGGTGTTCACCTGGAGTCATCTCTGTCTTTATGTAACCTCCTGTTTGCTCATATGGAAATTATTGGATTATTCATTATTCATCTTTTACTTTGTGTTGTGTAGTTGCCTCAGACGACTCAGATGAAGATGACAAAGACCTGGAAGAAGAAGATGACAGCAAAGAAAAGTCAGAAGACATTTGCACTCTCATTTATTTCTTTACAGTCACGTTCGCAAAATCTTTCTGTCTCATTGTCCCTCAGTCCTCCTCAACATTTGTCAAAGTGTCGTCTCGAAGTGTGTAAACAGGATTAATTAGGGCTGAGCCATATGACTTCAAATCAATATCACGATTATTTCTAACTTTTACCTCGATTACGATTATTGAACGACCCTCTGCATCATTCAGCATGTGACTCTGACATATTATATATAAATAAACAGACTTACAGGTAGACAAGTGGACGGGAACAAACAGAAAGAAGAACAAGTGATGTCTGTTTTTAAGGGGAACATAGGATCAGGTGTGAATGGAAGAGGAAGTCCATGTGATTGGTCGCAAGAAGCAGGTGAGCAGGTGAAAATGGTGTCAGGAAGTCCGGAGGCATCTCGTGAGCAGAAGGAGAAACGCAGATCTGGAAAAGGTTGAAAAGGAGCCGAGCAAACCTGCTTTTAATTTAAGCAAAAAGGACACAAAGCTAAAAGAGCATTAGTGAAGCTGACACGAATCAGAACTGACAGTGTAACAAAAATTCAAATTTTATTTGTCACATACGCACGATGACGTGCAGTGAAATGCAAATAACACTTTCCTTGACAAAGATAAGAGAAGATTTTTAAAAAAGGAGAATTTTAGAAAAATATAAGGAAGGAAGAAATATACATGTAGAACTCTGAATATCAAGATCCTGCTCAATCCCTTCATATATCAAAGAGCTCATAACACTATTCCTGGTGTTCACTCTTGTCAGATAGGGACACGTCCGCATTCACCATCGTGGAGGCCAGTGTTCGATAGTCTGTTGTTATCCTCAGACTCTGCCACATGCTCCTAGAGTCACGTTGTCAGAAGTGTGACTCCAGTTTCCTCCCGGTGCGTCACTCTGCATGACACAGCCTTCGATCTGTTTCCAGTGGCTAAGCCATGTGGTGGGCCGTGGTGCAGGATCTCAGATCATTGAGGATGTTTTTATCCACCATGGCTTCTCGTTTGGGGAACATTCTGATGGTGGTTTTGTGGACTGTATCATCCACCAGCCTACTGATAAATCCCACGACCACTTCCGTAAACATGTTGATATCATCAGAGCTTAGCACGAACATATCCCAGTTTTGCTTCATCTAGAGCGTCTTGCAGAGTGGCCACCGATTGGTCTGTCCATCATGTGACCTCCCTTTGAACCGAACCTCCCGTTTCAGCCTTTGTTTGTTAAGTGTTGCAAATGTCTTGGTGAAATGAGAAGATGGACAGGACACTGTCACGGTCTGTGTCACAGATGTTAAGATGTTTCACTCATAACTACACTAATATGTCAACTCATTACGTGTCAGGTTGAAAATAGTTCACTAAGTTTTCAAAGTCTAAATGTTTTACACGTTTTCAACTTGTCCAAAACATTGTTTCTGCCTGGACTCGAACCCGGGACCTTCAGCATGTCCAGTGGAGGAATGGACAGTCAGCTTTGTCAACACAGTATTTTACATATAACACGTCATATTTCAGTAGTGTAGTGCTCTAAATAAACCCTTTAAATTAAATGGATTTGACAATGATTAAATTGCTGCTTTTTTAATGGAGCACAAAACTCAGGGGCTGTTTAAAAAGGAAGGAAAAGGGGATATTCCTTTTTTACAAATAGCTCTTCTCACACTCCAGTTAGCTAGAAATAACTTTGCTGTGTAAGTATGGAAACTATGACTCTTATTAACATTGAACAAATAAAACTGAATTCTCACACACTCTGTGCATCATCCATCGCATGCGGTCCTCCTCCAATTTGGTAACATTAGGTGGCGCTGTCCCAAAAACCATAGGGTCCTGAAACTGCAGCCTCCAGCATGGCAGGAATCCTCTTCTCGTACACACTTCTCACTCAGATGGGGTTCAGCGACTTTATGTGATGCATTCTGGTTAAAATTATTGTCCCACTGTTTCCAGCGCTGCAAAGGTTAGCGTGTCACGTGACCTTCAAATTTGACAGGAACCAGCCTGCTGCAGTCCGACTGCACAGATGTTCTCCAGCTGCAGCACCTGAACCAGTGTGGAAACAGTTGAACCAGTGACGTGAAGTCAGAGCTGTGCAGTCGAACGCACCTCCCACCGATCTGCTACCCATGATTCACTGAGGGCAGAATGTGGAAATGTTCAGGGTCACTTAGTTAAGTGTTTGATTTATGTTGTCAAACACACAACAAACAATCACATGTAACACAAAAACTACTCACTGAACTTTTCCTGTAGATCCTGTGTCTGTGTGTGTGTGTGTGTGTGTGTGTGTGTGTGTGTGTGTGTGTGTGTGTGTGAACACTGCAGGAAAACTGACTAAAGACTAAATATGGTGTTTCCTGTCTGAGCAGTGGACTTCCTGATGCCCCTACAAGGAGCTTCCTGCTGGCCGGCCTCCTCTTAACTGGCGGGACGCCCAGACACAGTGTGTGTGTGTGTGTGTGTGTGCGTGTGTGTGTGTGTGTGTGTGTGTGTGTGTGTGTGTGTGTGTGTGTGTGTGTGTGTGTACTGTGACATAATAAGTCATCGGACAGGAACGGCAGGCCAGACTGGAGTGTGTGCGTGTGTGTATTTCTACTTCTATCTTTGTGAGGACCAGTGTGACTTACACACCCTGCAGAGTGGAGACATTTGGTTCGGTCCACATCTGTGTGAGGTCTCACATCTGGTTTTAAGGTTCACGTGAAATAGAAGTGTGTGTGTGTTTTGGGGATTGTTGTGCGGACCTACCTGTTCATCCTCATAATGTAAAGATAAACATGTTTTAGATGAAGGTGTGTGTTCATTAACACTTTACTTTATCTTCAATATTTTCATCAGATTTTGTTGTGATGTCAAATATTAAAATCAGTTTCATGTTTAGATTTCATATTTACCCGACTCTGATGAGAGCGACAGTTTGATGAAAACCATGTGATACCATCAAAAGCTCCAGAAACTCGCACAGAGGATGTTAAGTCAAAATACAAGCACCAACTGGATTTAGACGTTTTATTATGTTCAGTATATAACACTGACCTACTCAGTAGGTAAAACTTCATGAACACAACGTGTAAACTTCATTTACAAACACAATCACAGAGCAGTGTCTCTACATTCTGCAGTTTTCTTTCTGAAGTCTGGTTCAGACGTTCTGACGGACGCTCAAACACGTCTGTTTCAACTCGGAGGTTTATCTCAGCCACGTGTCGGCTGCTCTGCTGCACACGACTATCGACCTTTGACCTCGTCAACACTGGACAAACACAAAATTAAAGTTTTTGTGTTGTCATGTTAAAGTTTCAGTCTGAGGTCAAAGGTCAAGGCGGACTTCCGATTTGTCAGCAGAGGTTGGAGCTGTGGGGGGAGGGGAGCTCCGACCGAGGACTCGCTGTCGGCGACGAGCAGGAGGAGGCATACAGGTGGGGGGAGGAGAAGCAGGGAGAGGAGGGGAAGAGCGAGTTGGAGAGGGAGGGCGAGCTGTGAGCGGAGGAGGAGTAGGAGGAGCAGGGCAAGGAGGTGTGAGGGGAGGAGTAGGCGGGTGGTGTTGTGACGGGGAGGGGGGCAGAAAAGGCAGAGCTCCTGTCAGTCTTGCGTTCTCGCAGTCTCTGGTGGATCTTGGAGTGCCGCTTGCGCTCGTCACTGCGGGCGAACTTGCGTCCGCACTCGGTGCAAGCGAACGGCTTCTCTCCGGTGTGCGTGCGGATGTGCGTGGTCAGGTGGTCACTGCGGCTAAAGCTTCGCATGCAGATGCGGCACTGGAATGGCTTCTGGCCTGTGTGCACACGCACGTGACGTGTTAGTTCATCGGACCGGGAGAAGCGGCGCTCACAGCCGTCGGCGGGGCAGGCGTACGGACGCTCGCGAGGTGGAGTCTTGCACTGCCTGCTCACAGGGGACTTCCTGATTCGACTGGACTTGGTGAGCTGGTAGGCGGAGCCATGAGGTTGTGTCTGGATCTGCGAGGAGAAGGCTTTGATGGCGGACAGCGGCGTGAGCTGAGGGTTCAGGGTCTGCGGCAGCACGGGTTTCTGGACCTGGCTCCGACCCAGATCGTCGTCCTGCTGCGACAGGAAGTAGTCCGGGAGCACCTGCACCGCCAGGGACGGCGGCTCAAGCCTGGAGGCGGGGTAGGCAGGAGGGGGGCCATGTGGCTGGAAGTTCTGGGGGCTCTGCTGAGAGTCAGCGGGGGGGAGGAGGAGGTCGGAGCCAACAGAAGAGGTGTACGTCGGCGTGGCGGAGAAGACCGAGGCCACGTCAGCGGAGACACAGGTGAAGCTCTGATGGGACAGCGATGATGATGTCACTGATGATGTCACTGACGATGAAGGGGTGGAGAGGCTGCTGGCTGCAGGGGGAGGAGCTGCCATGCTGACCAACCCCGTGAACAGGCTGAGCAGAGGCTCCGCCCAGAGGGCACTGCCACCGCTGGAGGGTTCAAAGGTGAAACGGCCGCTGTAGGCCACAGGGGGAAGGCGGGGGGTGATAGGGGGGAGGTCCGGGAACTCCAACAGAGAATCTGAGAGAAGAAGAAGAGGAGGTCAGGAAACAGGAAGCAGACCTGAACACCTGAGAGGGGTGGAGCTAGTCAGCTGACTGTTAGCATCATCATTCCTTTGTTTGTTATTATTATTAACGACAACAATAACAAGGATCATCATTCATTATCACTATGAACAGCAACAATAATTCATTTATTATTACTGATGTTACATTTATTTACAATAATAATAAACTCTTCATCAGTTTAAATCAAACTTATTTATCAAACAACTCCCTCTGTCCCAGCTCCTCTCCTCCTTCTGTCCCAGCTCCTCTCCTCCCTCTGTCCCAGCTCCTCTCCTCCCTCTGTCCCAGCTCCTCTCCTCCCTCTGTCCCAGCTCCTCTCCTCCCTCTGTCCCAGCTCCTCTCCTCCTCTGTCCCAGCTCCTCTCCTCCTTCTGTCCCAGCTCCTCTCCTCCTTCTGTCCCAGCTCCTCTCCTCCCTCTGTCCCAGCTCCTCTCCTCCCTCTGTCCCAGCTCCTCTCCTCCCTCTGTCCCAGCTCCTCTCCTCCTTCTGTCCCAGCTCCTCTCCTCCTTCTGTCCCAGCTCCTCCCTCTGTCCCAGCTCCTCTCCTCCTTCTGTCCCAGCTCCTCTCCCCCCTCTGTCCCAGCTCCTCTCCTCCCTCTGTCCCCCTCTCTCCTCCCTCTGTCCCAGCTCCTCTCCTCCCTCTGTCCCAGCTCCTCTCCTCCCTCTGTCCCCCTCTCTCCTCCCTCTGTCCCAGCTCCTCTCCTCCCTCTGTCCCCCCTCTCTCCTCCCTCTGTCCCAGCTCCTCTCCTCCCTCTGTCCCAGCTCCTCTCCTCCCTCTGTCCCCCTCTCTCCTCCCTCTGTCCCCCTCTCTCCTCCCTCTGTCCCAGCTCCTCTCCCCCCTCTGTCCCAGCTCCTCTCCTCCCTCTGTCCCCCCTCTCTCCTCCCTCTGTCCCAGCTCCTCTCCTCCCTCTGTCCCAGCTCCTCTCCTCCCTCTGTCCCCACTCTCTCCTCCCTCTGTCCCAGCTCCTCTCCTCCTTCTGTCCCCACTCTCTCCTCCCTCTGTCCCAGCTCCTCTCCTCCTTCTGTCCCAGCTCCTCTCCTCCTTCTGTCCCAGCTCCTCTCCCCCCTCTGTCCCAGCTCCTCTCCTCCCTCTGTCCCAGCTCCTCTCCTCCCTCTGTCCCCCCTCTCTCCTCCCTCTGTCCCCCCTCTCTCCTCCCTCTGTCCCAGCTCCTCTCCTCCCTCTGTCCCAGCTCCTCTCCTCCCTCTGTCCCCCCTCTCTCCTCCCTCTGTCCCCCCTCTCTCCTCCCTCTGTCCCAGCTCCTCTCCTCCCTCTGTCCCAGCTCCTCTCCTCCCTCTGTCCCAGCTCCTCTCCTCCCTCTGTCCCAGCTCATCTCCCCCACTCTCCTGGCTCCTCACCTCCGTACTCCCCGGCTCCCTCCGCTGCGGCCGCGGCGTTCTGCAGCAGCATGTGCAGCTCCTCCAGCTTGTGGAAGCCGTCCAGCGGCGAGAGCGGCGGCAGGAAGCCGCTCAGCGGGTCAGAGATCTGCAGGGCGGACAGCAGCAGCTCCGCTTTGGTCGCTGCCATCTCTGCGGAGGAGGGAGAGCTGGAGGCGGCGGCAGAGGAGCTCAGCGGCCGCTCCTGGAGCTGCGGAGCACCGAGCTGTTCCTGCGGAGCACCGAGCTGTTCCTGCGGGGCACCGAGCTGTTCCTGCGGGAGGACCGAGCCACTCTCCGCTCCTGAGCCGGGCGGAGAGGCGCTGAGTCGGGGCGGACGCTGCTGCGGGCCGTGAGGCTCGGAGGAAGCCAACGCTGGAGGCTCGACAGCTCCGGGTCCCGCTGAGAAGTGTGGGGTGTTTAGTGCAGGACGCGGAGCTGCGGAATCCCAGCGGCCAGTGAACGTGTCATGTTGTGACACTTTGTGAATGAAGCTCGAGCTTTATAAACACTCCTGCGTGACGTATGAGCCCAAACATGGCGCGGAGGAAGCCCAAATATGGACCGAGCGGTGAGCGTGCACACCGGTCTGAACCCGGAAGCTGCTCCGCTCTCTGCGCCTCGTGCTGCAGCTTCAGGCCGGAGCTCGGACCGGCGCCGCGGCCGCGGTCTGTCCGCTGGACCGCGGCCGGCGAACGATAGACAGAAGCACAGACAGCCGCCATGACCGGAAACCCCAATCACGCGTCACAGCTCCGCTCAGCTGTTATAGGCTCTACGTCACATGGCCAGCTTCCAGCTACGTCATCACTTCCTCCAGCCTTATTTGGATGTTTTCCTGTCAGACTGCCGGTGTGGGCCCCGCCCTGCAGGTCAACCTCTGCAGCTGGAAACATCTGTCAGCTGCTCACATGTTACTGTATGAGTCTAACAAGTCATCTAACGTCAATAATTATATTAAATTATTAATAGTTTGTGGTTAGACGATAATGTTCTATTGGTCAACCATAACCAACTGACCCATGGAGCAAAGTGCATCTACTTGACTTCACTTACTGGTACCGATGTACTGGGAGTGTTAGTGGAGGAGAACCACACAGACTTTAATACTTTGATCCTTTAAGTAGCTTCATCCTGTGAAATAAACGTTTATTAGGGGGACAGATAGTTAACAGATTTACCTTGTGACAGCCCCCCCCTCTCTGGGACTCGAACACTGACCACAGTGACTCTACACTGTTGTGTGGTGCACACTCTCCTTAAAGGGAAGGATAAGGGAAGTTTAAATCAACGTCTGGTTGGTTCAGTTGATCTCTAACTCACCCAGTACATCTCAATCTCTCCAGACTCATCCTGTCACCAAAACACCAAATCACTCAGAGACAGTGTGTGTGTGTGTCCTCAGTGAGTGTGTCCTCAGAGACAGTGTGTGTGTCCTCAGTGAGTGTGTCCTCAGAGACAGTGTGTGTGTGTGTGTCCTCAGAGACAGTGTGTGTGTGTGTCCTCAGTGAGTGTGTCCTCAGAGACAGTGTGTGTGTGTGTGTCCTCAGAGACAGTGTGTGTGTGTGTGTCCTCAGTGAGTGTGTCCTCAGAGACAGTGTGTGTGTGTGTGTCCTCAGAGACAGTGTGTGTGTGTGTGTCCTCAGTAAGTGTGTCCTCAGAGACAGTGTGTGTGTGTGTGTCCTCAGTGAGTGTGTCCTCAGAGACAGTGTGTGTGTGTCCTCAGTGAGTGTGTCCTCAGAGACAGTGTGTGTGTGTGTGTCCTCAGTGAGTGTGTCCTCAGAGACAGTGTGTGTGTGTGTGTCCTCAGAGACAGTGTGTGTGTGTGTGTCCTCAGAGACAGTGTGTGTGTGTGTGTCCTCAGTGAGTGTGTCCTCAGAGACAGTGTGTGTGTGTGTGTCCTCAGAGACAGTGTGTGTGTGTGTGTCCTCAGTGAGTGTGTCCTCAGAGACAGTGTGTGTGTGTGTGTCCTCAGTGAGTGTGTCCTCAGAGACAGTGTGTGTGTGTCCTCAGTGAGTGTGTCCTCAGAGACAGTGTGTGTGTGTGTGTCCTCAGTGAGTGTGTCCTCAGAGACAGTGTGTGTGTGTGTGTCCTCAGTGAGTGTGTCCTCAGAGACAGTGTGTGTGTGTGTGTCCTCAGTGAGTGTGTCCTCAGAGACAGGGTCCAAATCATGGGGTTCAAACGTTTCTCTTCACTTCACTTCCACACGTCTTGTTAATAAACTACAGATTCAGAACTCGTGGTCACAGAACAGTTTGATATTCGTTGTGAAATATGAGGCTCTGCTGTCAGTCAAACTGTCCATGTCTGTGATTGGTCATACGCAGTAAACCCCGCCCCTTTCATGTGCATGCGGTCAGATCTCGATGAAGAAAACCTGAGTTAACTTAACAAGTTGATAACCAGAGTCATGTGACCACTGAGCCTGACTGTGATTGTTATTGGATGTGTTGAAGTCACTTCGTAGTTCAGGCCTCTGGTTTAGTTTCAGTGAATTCATTTTGTTCTCCAACAAACGAAGTGTGTGTTCACCTGCTTTATAAAGACTATGACAGAATCCTGCAGCAGAAATAGAACAAAGCTGAGATGTGTTGGCATGTGGCAGCAGGCTGCAGGAATACCAGCTGCATTTAGACTGTGAACACACACACACACACACACACACACACACACACACACACACACAGGAATACTGCTGGAACTTTCCGGCGCTGTGTGTATATATAACCAGCAGAGAGGCAGGACATCAGACAGACAAACAGACTCGAGACCGAAGCTGCTGATCTAAAACCAGAACTTGAGATCAACAGACCTCAAGATGTTGTGTCCCAGCGTCTTCCAGCCGTCCCCCTGTCACCATGAGGCCTTTCCTGGACCTGCATTGGCCCATCCGCAGCCTGTGGCCCGAGACCCGGCCACTCTTCTACCACATGGAGCAGGAGATGATCCGCCACATGCAGGAGGTGAAGCAGAGCATCGAGCACATGGAGAGGCTGCACCAGAAGATCTTCGACGAGATCGACAACAGCTCCTGCTCTAAGGGCGTCTTCATGCCCATTGCCTTCCGGGACCTGGGGAAGGATGGCAGCAGCTTCGCCCTCAGCCTGGACACGAAGGAGT
Source organism: Verasper variegatus (assembly GCA_026259375.1). Lineage (NCBI taxonomy): Eukaryota > Metazoa > Chordata > Actinopteri > Pleuronectiformes > Pleuronectidae > Verasper > Verasper variegatus. The sequence continues at coordinate 576,638 of CM048051.1, forward strand.
TCACCCCGGAGGAGCTGTCAGTCAAACAGGTGGGCAGGAAGCTGAGGGTGAGCGGCAGGACGGAGAAGAAGCAGGATGACGGGAAGGGCTCATACTCGTACAGGTGTCAGGAGTTCAGGCAGGAGTTCGACCTGCCAGACGGCGTTGACCCCGAGACTGTCAGCTGCTCCCTGGCAGGAGGCCGGCTGCAGATCCAGGCGCCCAGGGAGGGGCCCCTTAGCGATGGGAAGGAGAGGGTTGTCCCAATCAATGTCACCTCGGCTCCAGCCATTACCGCTATGTCCTCGACCAGCGAGGGTCCGGAGGGGAGCAGCTCGTCCTCAGAGATCAGCACCACAGAGAAAAACTGAAGTAGTTTGAGTTTTACTGAGGGAACATGAAACCAATTGTATTTTAATAATTCACTTGTCATGTGATGAATCAGAGTGAAACAGTGATGCTCAGATCACAAAAATATTCCTTCAACATTTATAATAACTTTGTGACTCATTATGAGGTATTTAATGTATGGTGTTAAACTTACCAGAGATCAGAGTGAACCATCTTGTTTGTGAAACATATCTTTAGAAGCTGATTCTTTTCTTGCACTTTGATTTTTTAAATGTAACTGTTTATATAATAAACTTTATATTTGGTTTATTTCCGTTTCATGTGTCCTGAAATGAAGTGAATGTATTTTGGTATAAACGGATGAAGGTTTGTTGAATAAGAAACACAATACTAAATACTAAACTGTTGTTTTAGCTTGTACAGCTGGTAAAATCTAACTCGAACTCGCCTGTGTGAAGTTGATTTTAAAGAATTTGTTGATAACATTTTTATCTCCACCACAAAGATTTATTTATATAAATCTGTTCAACCAATCAGGAGTCAGTTTCAGTTGCTAATCATGACGTCTCAGCCCGTTTTTATATCATCAAATAACTGATTAAAAACAAACTGATCACAATCACCTCAGTGAGATAAGAGAAAGTCACTTTCTCAAAAAGATCCAGTTTGAATGAATTTCATGTGACACGCTGCCAGCTGGGGGCGCTGCAGGGGCTGTGACCACAAAACAAGGCTACCGTCATTTATTTTTGTAGCAAAACAGCAGCGTCCAATCCTGTGGTTGCATGTTGGTGGTGGGCGGGGTCACAGTTTAACATAAAGAACCAGTGTTTGTTCTTTGTTTTCATTGTAGAAAGATTAAGTACCGTACTTTAGAAATGAACTCGTGAAGATTGGATTTGAGCGATGAGAAGAAGGACAGGACGCCAGTTTTCTTCTTTCTTTGTAAAATAATTCTCATTAAACTTAATTTATTCACAAACTGCTTTTCAAATTGCCATATTGTTTTTTCCTTTTAATCACATACAATAAAAAACATTTCTAAAAGACGAGAGATGTCCGAGTCTCTGCGCTAACTTTGTACACGACCGCTCATCCTCCTCCTGAAGCTTTTAATTTTTTCTCCTAAACACGATGTGTTCATCATCATCATCACGACATCTCGCCGCGCTCAGATTAGAAATATTAAGAAAAAACAGCAGATAACCAACAGAAGGACTAAAAATTTAACAGCTACAGTACACGTTTCCATTTCTTCTCTGTTAGTTTTGTCTTTACCTTTTTTTCTTTAGAACATTTTGATTTACAGAATAGTAGAATATGTTCAGTTAAGGCGTATGCTGGGTGTAATGGACTGATCTGCAGAAACAAACCTACGAACATGGGGGCGGATGGGGGGGGGGGGGGTCAGTGTGTGATCTCTGTCATAGGCCACATGTGGGGACAGGTTAAAGTTGAATTAAACCTCCAGGAAATTAATTTAAGTCTGGCTGCCCAAAGGTGCCCTATGACAACATGTGTGTATGTGTTTTGCTGGGACAGTTCTTCTTCTTTAAATTTAGTTTGTATTTCTTAATTCTTATATAAATCTGAGCAAATTAATCCTTTAGTTTTTTTAAACAAGATTGTCACACAGACAACCTACGCTCTGTTTTCTATCGTCAGATCAAACATCGTCACGTCTCACTACGACGTGAACAATCCCAACTTTAACCACGTTAAGTTTTCTCTTTAAAAAAAATCATCGGAAAATGTAACAGTTAAGTCGCCAAACTAAAAAGATGATAATCCATCACAGTCACATTTACATTGATTTAGTTCTTTTTAGCCAAACACATGTTGCAGTATTTTTGGTGCATTCAGGGACAATTTGACATCGGATTTCTACGACACTTTGTTTTTTATAATATTCCAGGGTGGGGGCATTGTGTTTGTTTCTGTGTGTAACGGCGACATTATATCTAAATGTGTGTAATGGGGACATTATGTGGATAATAAGTGATAATAATCTGTGTGTCACTGGGACAGAGTCAGTTTGTGTTACAGCGGCTGTGTGTACATATGTTTTGTAATGTTCCTGTTGATTGTCTTCTGGAATAAAGTTTGAATTGTCTCAGAATAATATTTTAGAAGCTTCTCTAAATGACTGCATCACCACGTGATAAAAACACTAATGTACACAAACTAAAATACAACCTCCAAAGAGCAACTGTGATGGACTATCGGAACGCAGGCCACAGGTAAGGAAATAAAATGGTAGTTTGGAAGAAAGGAAATTAATCTGATTTGATCAGCAGGAATGTGAAGAATCTCAAACATGTAAAAGAAGAAGCCACGTTGTCCTTAACGCAGCTGTCAACAGCACCAACGCAGGAAAAATGTTCAAAACCTTTAACGTGTAGTATTTGTTCTCTCGTTAAAATCAGAGAAAAAATTAAAATCACACGACTTTCATCTGTTGTCAGTCACAATCACACCCAGTGGTTCTGTGAATCCTCAGCGTCGAGATTAAATCCAGATTAAGAAAGTTGTAACGTTTTCTCTGATCAGACTCTGAATGTTCTCGTCTTCACTTTAACACAGACGGCTTTTTTTCAATAAAACACATAAAGGTTTGTTTACGCTTCTCAAATTAAGATATCATTTATTGTGTGATATTCACAATGACGCCTTATTAAACCACCTCAACAAACGTTGAGCCTTTCATCAGATTCATGGCAGGTCAGAATTTGAGTTGTCTTATGTTTGAGGAGATGTGAACTGAACTGGGTTCATTACCTGCAGTTTAAGAAAAATAATAATAAAAAAAAAAAATCACCTCATCAACAGTTTTATCCGAACAAAACAAATCCTCATTTTCATGCAACAGAGGTTTTAAGATGCGTGCAACAGTTTGCATTTCCTTAATGTTTCTGGATATTTAGTTGGAATTTGTGTTAAATTTGGTTTAAACTTTAACATGTGACTGTGGAGCATAAATGACAATCTGGATTAAATCTGGACACAAGTCACATGACCACACACACACACACACACACACACACACACACACACACACACACACACACAGGGTATTTGTAGTGAGGTGGGAATGTGAGAACACTCAGGTGAACAACAGCATCAGTGGCTACCTGCCCTCAGTGTCACCTGATGGGATGACACAACAACGCACCAGCTAACCTGAACGCATCACTACGCCAAGGTCACATGACTGAGACATGCAGTTGTTTTAACAGGTGAGAGTTGTGGTTTATGTATTTATTGTTATAAATAAAGTTAAAGATTAAAATGTTTTATTTAATATTGAATCAAAACTGATCAATAGATAATTTTACTGTTAAATCAGAATCACTGATTATAACTGATCAACACAAGCAGCTTCACTTGTTATGTATTAATTAATATTCATCTTCGAGGGCTCAGTTCACTTTGGTTACACACATGTTAAATGACTGTTTATTTCATTGAGCTGCTTTTCTTTGCTGTATAAATAAAGTTTATATTATCATTATGTTGAATCTGTGTCAACTGAGCTCAACCAATCAGACGCTTGAAGCCTCATGTGATCATATTTTATTCTGAATTCAGTTTGTAATTCATTAGTATTTGTATTTTAGATTAAATAAAACCAGTAGAACACGAGAACTGCGATGAAAATAGTTTTGAGGAACAAAAATGAAAAAAGAACATTTCATCAAACTTTTGCTCTGATTTATCATTTTTAACAAAATTAAACCTAAAATGTGGACACGTCTAGTTTTTTTCGTGTTGAGTTGAAATTGATGTATTTAAATGTTATCTTAAATTGTTTGTGATTTGAACTGACCCTTTAAATCCTGACCATGTCTCGGTTTGTGTTGCGTTGAAGTAACGATGGCGTGTCGGGTTGGCGGTGCAGTGTGGAGCCTCATCAGACTAACGTGTTTCTCAGTTGCTATGTGCTGGAAGACACCTGGACGCCAGGAGGCAGAGCCGCTGATGGACACCTGACAGTCTGAGTCCAGTCAGAGATATGGACCTTAACGATGGCGTGAGAGCGGCGTCAGGTGAAGCAGAAGTTAATCTTTTGGAGGACAATTTGCAAACTGGGACTCAGAGTGTCAAGGTTTCCGTTCATCGCAGGCGACCAGAGTTTCACCTCTAACTTCCTGGTTTTCCAATTTAAACAGCAGAGGGTTCAAAAGCGGCGGCGTCACATCATCACTGTTGTCAGCTTCCTTAACCTCAGCTCATCCAATGAGAGGTGTTGTTCCTGAGAGCCTTGCTGATTGGTGGCAAGGAGGCGTAGAGTGTTGAGATGAGGGTAGTCCAGGAATGGGCAAGGGGTTCGGATACTTTCAAAATAAAACTAAAGAAGTGAAACAGAGAACAGCCTTCCATTTACAAAGACGTCAGTTTTCTTCTATTAAGTTCAAGTCGAGTTCTGTACAATCCCTCTCAAACACCGCCTGCTGCGCCGCTTCGCGCTCGTCCGCTTCCTCCTCCCCCTCGTCGTCATCGTCGTCCTCGCGGCACTCCTCGTCGCTCTCGCTCAGGGGCCCGATGCTGGTCCTGCCCAGGCACTCGGCTGGAGAGCAGGAGCGCCGGAAGTCGCCCATGAAGGACTCCATGCCCATGCAGACGTCCCCGCCGCAGGCCAGCCTGCCACCGCCACGCTCCAGACACTGCGGGTCGATGCTGCGGGTCTGCAGGGATGACAGGAGGAGGGTCAAGAAAAAAACTAAGAATCTGTATTTACGTCGATCAATAAGAGAGAGGAGAGAAATTATTTAAGTGGTTCAAATAAATCAGACCAAAGATATTAAATAAAAACAGAGAAACTGATCAGATGTTTGTGAATAAACAATAAATCTATAATATGGAATCCGTCACACTGTTGCCGATTGTTCGGCCGTACCTGAGTCATCTTGGTGAAGTCGAGGACGGGTCGGGCGCACGGTCTGTCGGGGTCTCGCCGTCTCTTCAAACCTGGTTTGAGCAGCAGCAGGTCGCATGGCTGCGAGTGGCAGCGCGGTAGCTGTGGTGGCAGGCTACGTCGCAGAGACGACGGCGTGCTGCAGGCTGAGGATGGCGATGCGGGCACTGGGCCCCCCACAGCCGCCCCGACAGGCGTGGGGCCACCTGGCGGAGGCGGCGCCGCCTGGCTCGGCACGGGAGGTGGAGGCAGGAAGGTGGAGGCTGCAGAGTCTCTGATGAGCACGGGGGAGAGAGAGAAACGCCTCTGAGGAGGGGGAGGCGGGTGGAGGGGAGAGGGTGAGGAGGAGCAGGAGGAGGGGGAGGGAAAGAAGCAGCAGCAGGCTCCGCCCCCTGCCGCTGCCTCACTAGCATCCCAGGGGAAGCTCCAGGGCAGCGGCGAGTCCGGAGACAGCGCCAGGCTGAAGAAGGTGGGGCTGGACGAGGAGTGCAGCGACGAGTTCAGAGAGGAGCTGGGAGCACGGAGAGGACATACTCCGCCCCCAGCTGCACCTGCCCCTATAACCCCTCCTCCCACCCCTGCCCCCCCACCTGTAACCCCAGCTCCACCGTGGCATTGTTGGCGACTGACGGGGGTCCAGACCCGTGACGCGCTGGGTCGCCAGGTGTAACGGCAGCGGGACAGGTCCTCGGGCACCGACAGTGAACGGCAGTGGCGTTTGGGGGGCGGGGGAGGAGGGGGAGGGAGGCCGGGCGCAGGAGGTGGTCCTGCCGGTGCCGCTCCGGGGAGGGACAGCTCTGATGCCGAGGTGCTGGGTGCCAGAGGCCGGTGCTGCGGAGGCTGAGAGGCGGTCCTGTCCAGGGGGTCGCCCCCCTCCTGCAGGTGAGCATCGGGCGGCACCAACGGCACAGGGCCAGGCGGGAAACTAGAGCTCAGCAACCCCCCCTGCAGGCCGGACTTAGAGGGAGGGCAGAGCTGCCAGTAGCTGCTCTCTGAGGTCACACACACACACACACACACACACACACACACACACACACACACACACACACACACACAATTTGTGATCAGTGATGTCATGTCATCATTGTGTTATTACTTTGATAAGTCTGGTCTGTTGTGACTCACCAGGCATCAAGCCATGAGGGGGGCAGCACTCAGCGAGGGTGTGGGGGTCCAGCAGGGACTGAAAGACCAAAACAAGAGACACCAGGTCAACAACACGTCTTCTTTCACATCACACGTTATTGAATAAAATCTTTATGTGGAACTAGGTTTGAACAAATTGTGCGAGTCTTATCCTATTAGTTTTATGTTTGTTGATATTAAAACTTATATTTAACAAATTTAAAAGCTTTTAACAAGCAGAAAAGATTTTCCAGTTCTAAACACTTGGTTGCATTTGTGTTCCTTCAGCTTTTTAATAACACAGAACAAAACATTAATCTTTATTTTAATAAAGACTGAGGTCGAGGAGAGGAACCAGCTTGTCTTGGAGCGACACCTAGTGGACACATGATTGAACTGCAGCCTTAGCTCAGGGTGATTTTATTCCAACTCAGACCGAATTCAACTTTTTAATTTCAATGCGATTTTCGAAAAGAAGAATTCATTAAATTGATGAATCATCCAACAAAAGTTTTTCTGGAGAAGTTTTATTGTTGGTTTTTTTCAGCCTTTAAATCAGAGACTATGGGTTAGTTGTGTGTTTGAGTCTGAACAGAAACTGCGACTTCAGTAAACGATGACTCAGACGCTCTCTTCCTGATTGGTTCTCTTCAGTCACATGACTCGACCAGCGGTGAACACAAAGCGGTGAACACAAAGCGTCGCTAACACTTCCTGTCAGTAACAGATCCACCTCGTCATCGCTCAGAGAAAAGAAATCCCTGCTCTGACTCGTCACTGTTCGGTCATAGTATTTCTTGTAACTAAGCAACCAACTGCAGAGGAGATGATATGAACGGACATGTGACGCATGTTTTCAGGTTTGTTAATGTGGACAAAGGTCGGTTTAGTGTTAAAATGAAAATACATCCGTGTCGATGTCACCTTAGTGAAGGTGTGAGCTGACGACCTGAGAGTTCTACACCTGTGATTGGTTCTCTCAGGATGTCAGCAGGTGTGATCGGGGCATGTGACAGGCTAAGAACAAGTGAGGGGGGGTGTCAGAGACTCACCAGGTAGAAGTCCCCTGGCTGAGCAGGGTCGCCTTCCAGAGTCTTCCTCAGGCTTTCCACCAGCAGCGTGACCACAGCATGGTGGCCAGGGATGGGGGGGCAGAGCGGGGAGATGGGGTGGGGAGGTGTGCAGTAGGTGGGAGGGGGAGGGGGAGAGAATGGGGAAGAGAGGGGAGGAGGAGGGAGGGGCGAGCCACGCCCGTCTGTGTGTCCAGCCGTTTGGTCAGTTGCAGGAGGAGGAGGGGGTGGGCCAAGGGCTGAGACTCCTCCTCCTCCTTACAGCTCAGGGCCAGGTAGCCCCGCCCACTCTCACAAGGACATTGTCATTGAGCTGTTGCCCCCTGCAACGCACCTGGAGAGCAGGTAGACACAGGTGAGTCATTAACATTCAGCTGCTCCTCAAACTGTTCAACCAATCATCATCAAATCATCTCCAGCAGACGTTCACGTTACTGATGGATTCACATTCTCATGATCGAGTCCCTGGCGATCAGAGATCTGATCAGAACAGCCGCTGGCGCCGGGATCTCGTTCAACATCAAAACGTTTGCTACGGTTTCCAGGTTGTACGACCGATTCCTCGAAGCGCCGCCGACGAGCTTCAAGGTTAGTTCTCTCTGGTTTGGTGGGTGTGTCAGAGGTGTTGTCCAATCAGCAGTGAGGTGTATTAAACAGTGACGTAGTGGATGTGTATTTATTACACATGTATTAAACTCGTCTCTCCACCTGCTGTAGTTCTGTTCAGTGCTCCACTGTTGATGTTCAGGTGCTGCCCAGTATCAGTTGGACTTTTTAAAATTCTGCCAAAGAGTTTTTTAGTTCAAAGTCTGAAGGTCTGAACCAAACAAGGTGCGAAAGAATCCGGAGTCACATGTAAAACATGACAGAGACCAAACTTTAAAGAATCCGGAGTCACTTCAATTAAATATTTTACATCTGTGGACATGAGGACAATATGATGTAATATGATGTATTGTGTAGATCAATGTAAAAATCAAATGTGGGAGTACAAATATACATATATACAATATACAATGGCAGATACTGAGAATACTCAAGAACCGTCCTTCTTGTAAATATACTTATTTACTTTCAGCTCCTGACAGTCAGGGCCCCTGACTGTCCTATGATTATATTATTATTGCAGTTGAACATGTGTCTGCAGTTAAAGCCTCAGAGCGGGGTTGTGATGGTGATGGAGGTGATGATGATGGAGGTGAAGGAGGTGGAGGTGATGGAAGTGATAGTTGTGGAGGGGGTGATGGTGATGGAGATGGAGGTGATGTTATGATGGTGAAGGAGGTGATGGTTGTGTAGGTGATGGTGGTGATGACGATGGAGGTGACGTAGTGATGGAGATGATGGTAATGATGATGGTGATGATGGTGATGGAGGTGATGATAGTGATGGAGGTGATGAGGTGATGGTAGTGATGGAGGTGAAGGTAGTGATGATGGTGATGATAGTGATGGAGGTGATGATAGTGATGATGAAGGTGATTGTAGTGATGATGGTGATGGAGTCGAAGATGTGGTGGAGGTGATGATAGTGATGGAGGTGGTCCGGGGCAGCCGAGGCCTCGATGCAGCCTAAGCCGAGCCGCGGACTCACTGAGGCCGCTGGGCATCTCCGGCTGCTGCTGCTAGCTCGTGGCTAACAGATCCTATTGTTTTCAATGAAGGATGCTAACACGCCCAGTTTCACAGCCGAATACACGCGAGGTGTCATTTTGAACCGGAGACTCAAACAGAGGAGAAATTCTGACCCGTGATTTATCTCCTCCGGTGAATCCGCGGCCCAGCGGCCGGTAGCTGCTTATAAATAATGTGTCATGTTATTACTGTCAAGGTCGGCACAATAAATTCAGCCATCTTGCTCCCTGAGACCGACCTGCTGCCGAGCACCGAGCCTCCTCCGCAGCCTCACAGGCTCCGGGGCCCCGGGCCGCTCCGCGAGCTCTGCGGGGCTGACGGAGCCTCACCGGCCGCTCCGCCTGCGTCCAGGAGCCGCAGCTGCTAACGGCAGCTAACGGACCTGCTAGCAGCGTTAGCCGCAGATTTCACAAACAAACCCCGAACATCGGTGGAGCTGTCGGGGGGGGGGGGGGGGGGGGCGTCGCTCCTCCGGCCCGCCGCTCTCACACGGTGTTTCTGAGAAGAACCGAACCGTCCGTGGGGCTGAGTCACGGCACAAACACAACCGGCGGATAACACAGTGATAACGACGGTGATGCTGTGAGGTCTGGGCGGCCTGCGAGTTCTCCGGGCGGCGTGAGAGACACGGGGGGATGCTGCGGGAGACTCAGCCCGGACCCGACAGCTTCCACCGGACAGAACCGGCACCCCGTCACCGGCAGCCCGGCGGCTCGCTTACCTGGTCGGACGGCAGGTGTTCCAGGCTGAGGCGGCTCCGGTGGGTGCAGCGGGCCGGCAGACAGCGGCGGTGCTCGGTGTGTTGACCCAGTAACGTTGTTATTAAAGAGCCGCTCTCAGCGCTCCGCCCGCCGCCAGCTAACCCTCCACAACGAATCAAAGAGACGACGCAGCGGCCCCGGGACTCACCGCAGCACCGGCACCGACCTCCGAGCAGCGTCCGGTGCTAACGAGCACACTTCATAATAACCAGGCGGCGTGCACGCGCCCGTGAGCGGCGGCATTCATAAATAACATTTACGGAGGGGGGGGGGGGGTTCTCCTCTGTTTGTAACAGTCACAAATCAAAAAACACACACATGCACTTCTGTGTCTGAGAAAGATGAACTCTGATGTACTGACTCCTTCAGGTTAGTCCCTGTCCCATCTGACAACATGGAGAAGGGATGGGTTACATGACTGCAGCCAGCCACCAGGGGGGGATCTTGGTCTCTGCACATATCTGAGAGAACCTTCCATCCTGTACTTTAGTCACTTCTTGACTATAAAGACATTTTAAAAAGCATCAAGAGAAACTCAGCTGGAATATTTTGAATATCTCACTTCCACCAGTTCATTTAAATAAAAGTAAGATGAGGGGAAATGAGTTCATAATAAACCAGTTACGGTCTTCGATCATCTTGTTATAAATAAAGTCGGTTCCTCTTTTACTCCGTGAACTCGTCCCTCAGGACATCGTTCATTGAGGGGAAATGAAACGTGGTCAGTCTGAATTTACATCTTTATTAAATCACATATTTCAGCTTTGCTCTTGTAATCGAGCAGCACAAAAAACACAAACAAGTAAAAGAAAACTCACAACAACACAAAGTAGCAGCTTCTCCCTCCAACAATCAGACTTTTGTTTTTTAGAAAAAACATATCGGTGAGGAGGAGCCAGAGCATGAAGGTGATGGTGGAGCAAAGACAACAGCAGCCACAGGGGGCGCTAATGTGACAAAATGATCGATACACAAAAGTGACGTCAAGTACAAACTATTGGCAGGTGTTCCATCAGTGCAGAACTAAAACATGATGCAGGTGAGACGTGATCAACATAAATAAATAGACAACGTGCAAACTAAAGCAACATGCTCGGACTCAACCCCTTGTGAAAAGACCATGGAGGGTCGATGCAACGAGGATCAAGCACCAACCACATCCCTGCTGTCGTTACAGTCAATCTTCAGCGACCTTAAAAAGAGAAACGTACCAGAAACCACAAACACACGTTCCTGCGACATAGTGGCGATCACAGTACGAGATCGAGACCACAATGCTGTCACGTCCAGTTTCAATGACGAGGACCGTCAAATGGACGTCGCTGGTTTCAGATCAGTACGGATTCCAGGAGAGCTGGTCAGAAAACACAGGAACCTGCTGATCGTCAGAACCCAGATCTAAGAGAAGACAAAAATCTGTCAGATGAAATCTGCACGAGTCCGAGGCTCCGTCCGTCAGGCTCGGAGAACGTGAACTCCACCTGCTCAAATCATGCCATGTGACTTCAGTTACCCGAATGACCCCAGGTACTTGAATGACCTAACCTTGGGTATGGTCGGCCTCCAGCAGGAGGCGCAGCCAGTCGGTCATGTTGTCCTTGGAGGTCAGCTGACTACTGAGGGAGGCACTCAGGCCGGGGGGGGCAGCGAAGAGGCCGATGGCTCATCTCTGCCTCCTGCAGGAAGAAAACCAACACACTGATGTTTCCCATCTTTGTGTAAACACGTTTCATCACGAGACAACATGTTGACCATCACCAGCAGGAAACAGAACGCCACTGCTGAAGAGGACGTGTGAACATTAATCAGTTCAGAAGTTACCGGTGAGAACGGGACGGTCCAGGGTCCTCCAAGCTCAAGGGACGTCCCGGCCGACAGAGACACAGAGGAGGCTTCAGAAGCTGGAGGAGACTCCTTCTCTCTCTGCTTTTGTCTTCTGTCCTCACACAGACCAGACGTCATCTTCGCCAGCTGACTCTGACTAAACCAGAGACGCGTCACATGAGCAGAGAAGGCAAAGGGAATCAGAGACAAGCTGCTTGGACATGTTCCTGAAATGTTCTGGGGGGGACGTTAAGCTTTTCACTGAATTTCTGCATCATGTCGTTAGCCTAAATGCTAGCAGTTGGCTACCTGAACAAGAAGTGTAAAAATTCAGTTTTTGTTTCTCAGTCTTTTGTCACATTAAACTAACTACATTTCTTTTTTTTTTTTTACTTAAACATGTATGAGAATTCACAACGCGACTGAGGATCTGGGACGTAAAACAAACTGGTCTCCACCTACAGTTGCTCCACCGGGTCCTCTGCGTCAATGTTGTCCGGCTGGTTTTCGGTAGGAGGGTCCCACAGGTGCAGCGCTCGCCTCCACAGGCGCACTTGCATGTCCCAGGAGCGCCGGCTGTACTTCCTGTACATGTTAGGGGTGGATGGGTGGAGCTTAGGGTCCCTTTGGTGTCTGAGGAGAAGGAGACAACGGTTATTCAAAAGAGAAACTGAATAATCAATCGTTTTAGACTCAAAAACAAATCTGACAAGTTTCATCGCTGGAAGTTTGAGGGTCAGAGAAAGTCAGCTGGTTCTCGCCAACAACCAGCTGACTAGGGATGTCACAGGAACAGCTGCTGGAGTTCTTATCTCTGTTAGCTGACGTGCGTTTTCTTACTTGGGCACCTGCTGCAGGTAGTTCTGGTAGCCGCTGGTGATCTTCCCGTAGTGGATCTGTTTCTGCCGCCGCTTCAGAACCGCTTCGTTGGTCTCGGTGTTGGCCGGATCGAGGAGGCGGGGGTAGCAGCGACCGAGGGCAGACCTGAAGGGACCAAGAGCAGAAGAGGTTGGATTTAAATGGTTTGTATAAAACCATGTGCTGTTGGTGATCAGGGCGTTTTAAGACTGCACCAACCTCTTGTCCAAATCGTCCGTCCCCACAGCCACACTGCTGGTGGACACTTTGAGGATACAGCGCTCCAGGATGGACGGCCTGAAGGAAAACAGACTGTTCACGATCACAAACTGTCTCCGTCCTGAGACCAAAGACAAAGAGCAAACGTTTCTATATTCACATATTTGTGCAATTACAGCTCATTACCAATCACTATCGAAGTGAGCACAGTGACTTAATTTATTGATCTGTCAGATTGTGAAGGTTCAGTCATCTGTATTGCATCCGACTCTGAAACTGTTCCTTTAACCCCTGTAATCTCTGGATTCCAGGTTTAAAGAGGTTCAGTGGGTGAACCGGTCATCGTCATGTTAGCGACAGAACGTGACGTGTAGTCGAACCTGCGAGCTTTGCTGCTGACAGCTCTCTCTCTTCCTCGCAGGCTGCTCGCCGGAGGAGGAGACGACACCAGTGAAACGTTACTAGAGGAGCAAGAAAAAACACATCACTCATTCGTCTGCTGCAAAGTGGTGAAGGTGAAGAATCTGAGAGACGTTCACAAATGAAGTCTGTTTTCAATGTCCTTTTTTAAAGTTTGTCATTTTCAACTGAAACTAATTAAACAATTTATCCAGCTGTCCCCTGCAGCTCGACTGGCTTTAAATGAAAGGTGCTGCCCCCTGCTGGTGCAGCTTGCATGTTGTTTCGTTTACTTGCATGTTTGTTTATAGTGTCAGTCATTTTCTTTGTGCAACCTCTGAAATAAGAACCATTCAACATCCTTTACTTTGGATCACGTCACAATTATTTTTTTCTCAAGCAATCACCAATCATCTAATTGTCTCACTCAACCTAAAAAGAGATTCATGGTTAGAAACTGGTCAGTACAATTATCACATATTAATCTAAAAAATGTGTGTTGGAAAATTGACATCTGAAGAATGGGACACATATGTAGACATCAGGAACGAAAGAACGACCCAGGGGTGGTGCACCACGTTTCCTCACCTGACCAGGCTGTCGAAGACGGAGCTGCAGCCGGGGAGGAGCCACGGCTCCGGGGCGGAGCAGCCAGAGGAGGCAGCCGCCGCCGCCAGCAGCGGCTCGGGGAGGCCGTTCCACGCTGTGGCCGACCATCCCTTCACGCAAACACAGGACCACGGGCTGAAACAGAAACTGAGGACACCATCAACGTCACATCAGAGTCTAAACAGACTTTAGTGAGGAGTCAGTTGAAAACACACCAAAGAAAATGAAATAAAGATGGACATCAAGACAGCTCCCAAATGTGAAGCAAAATCATCTAAACCATTCCCTGGTGTCTGGCTGCAGCACAGGTCATAACCCCCATCTCCTCCATGTTAGCAGATGGGACATGGACTAATCAACAAAAAAAAAATCTTACTAATGGAAACACACATTATAGTTAGCTGTACCTTTTACCCTTGACTTCTATTCAAAGTCTATACAGGCATGCCTCTAATGTAAATTTGGCTAGTTCAAATCCAAATCTCTCAGATGTAGATATCTGCAATTGTCCTTATATCACTAATGTAGCTAGATAAGTTCAATTCTGACTCAATTATTGATGTCAGTGTGAGTTTGTATCTAGGACAAAGTAATTTCACATCTGAAAAGTAACAGGTGGAATTATATTCATTCTCATGATTAGATTCAAAATAACTAAATATCATCAGTACTAAACATTTTTAGATAAAGTCAGATGTTTTGCACATTTTAAATTAAGTCTGACTTTTAATCAGTGACATGTTGGATTCAGTTGAACTTCTCAGGATTTCAACATGGACGCTGTCCATCACACTAGACCACAGAGAACCGGCCCTGGCTGTGGACTTCACTCAATCTTCATATTTGTAACTTTCCCTTAGTGTCACAGTGACACAGGGAACATGTAACATCCACTCATCGATACAATGAAGACAGAAGAACTCGTTTTCCATGAAGTGAACAAACAAAGGCTGAATCATCCATCACTGCTTCGCTGAGCGGAGTCACGCTGTGATTGGACGATTTGTCGGTGATGCCCAAACATTTTGTTCACTTTAGTGACTCCGACGTCACGTGACAGTCACATGTGATAACAGGTGATGTGAAAGGTGAATCGTACCTGGAGGAGAGCAGCGGGCTCTGAGCTGCACCTTCCACTCCGCTCGATGACATGTTTACGATTAAAGTTTGGCGCTATCTCTTCACTCGGTCTGACGCCATTGTTCCGCTTTCACAGCTTTTTAATGAGCTGCACCTGAGGGGGGCGGGGCCTGCCCGACTCACCTGCGCTGCATGATCCGCAGGCAGATGGTACTACAGATAAAAACATATAGACACACATCACTACTGATAAAAACATATAGACACATATCACTACTGATAAAAACATATAGACACACATCACTACTGATAAAAACATATAGACACACATCACTACTGATAAAAACATATAGACACACATCACTACTGATAAAAACATATAGACACACATCACTACTGATAAAAACATATAGACACATATCACTACTGATAAAAACATATAGACACACATCACTACTGATAAAGTAAAAAAACATATTCTATAGCCACCTATTATTACGAATAAAATGAAAAAAACACATCATACAATTACATATTAGTACTGTAAAAGAAATATCCCACAGGTACATATGAATACTGTTAAACTAAAAAACAAATATTATATTGGTACATATTACTACTAATCAAATCTAAAAACGGAAATATTATAAAGGTACATGTTAGTACCAATGAAATGAATCGCACATGTTTTATATGAAGCTATTACTACAAATAAATCCCTCTAACGTTTACATGTATTTACAAAGCACTTTTCTAAACAATGTTACAAAGAGATTTACAAGGAGAAACCCACAGCAGACAGAATGAGACGAAAACAATAAAACACGAGCAGAGGATAAAAGAGCAATAGAATGAAATAACATTTAAACAATGAAATGGTTTAAATGTTATTTAATTTAATTTAAATTGCCTCCTCCCTGCAGGGTTGTCCTGTGACTCCACTCCTGCAGGTGGCGCTCTTCCTCCTTTAAATCGACTCCCGTTGCTGTTTAGTGTCACCGAGGAAACAAAATGGCGTCTGGCAGTGGGGTGAGTGTTCGGTGGAGCTGGTTTTACCGATAAAAGTATAAAGTAACGTGAATGTGACGAGACTCTGGCTTTATGACGCGTGTTCATGTTTATCTGCACTGATGACGTCACACACTGGAACCGTCTGACGTGTTGATCAACAGGTTCAGACGCTCGCGCCGCCGCAGCTAACGAGCGTTAGCATGCTAATAGTTAACTGCTACAGGTTAGCAACAGCCCCGCTAGCTACCAAAACAATGAGACTTCCGGCCTCCTTCAGAATTAAAGTACGAAATGTTAAAATTGACAAACACGTGACAAACATAAACTAAGGATAAGTCAGTGAAAATAAATAAAGTCAAATATAATGTAAGGTTATATATAACAGATTAAATGTTTAACTTTCTGCTGGTTTGAAGTAAAACTTGTACTTCTACCACGAACAGTATTACTTACATTCTATTTTATATTGATCTAATTAGTTATATATTTTATTTTACTTGTTTATATTTTAGGTGTATATAAAATGTTATTACTTTAGTATTATTCTATATATTTATTTTATTTTTCATATTCTGTTTTATTTTGCTTGTGTGATTTTCTTTCTAAATAATTATGAGCATGGTTGGAAGGAGCCTGTGACCCAAGAATCTCACTGCCAGCGACTGCTCTATGTGAAGGTTGTGCACATGACAAAGTCTGACTTTCTTCATCTTCCTCTTCAGTCCAATAAGAACGACTTCCGTCGGAAGTGGGACAAGGACGAGTATGAAAACCTCGCTCAGAAACGACTGGCGGAGGAGAGAGACAAGGAGAGAAGAGATGGTGGGAAAATTGCTCCGCCCGTCAAGCGGGAACTCCTGCGTCACAGGGACTATAAAGTGGATCTGGAGTCTAAACTGGGAAAGACCATCGTCATCACGAAAACCACTCCTCAGGCGGAGATGGGCGGGTAAGAGTTTCACCATGAAACCTGGAAAAGTTATTTATTTTCATGTCTATGATTCTTATTAGTTGACTGATCGATCGTTCGCTGCCTTGCTCTGACTGGACATCTCACTTCTTCTCTTGCAGTTATTACTGTAATGTCTGTGACTGTGTCGTCAAAGACTCCATCAACTTCCTGGATCACATCAACGGAAAGAAACGTGAGTCCACATCAGGACAATTAACAGTCAGAGATGAGCTTGGTCACATTTTCATCATCTCAGGCTCCACCCACACTGCTGTTTCAGTTTTAAAACCACTGTTACTTTTCACGCTCACTATAGACCAGAGGAACCTTGGCATGTCCATGCGTGTGGAGCGTTCTTCTCTGGATCAGGTGAAGAAACGTTTTGAGGCGAACAAGAAGAAGCTGGAGGAGAAGCAGAAGGAGTACGACTTCGAGGAGCGCATGAAGGAGCTGCGGGAGGAGGTGAGAACATGGTTTGTTTGATGTCCTCTGTCACTTCCTGCTGTGACGTGTAATCCGTCAGTTTCTGTTGGGGAAGCTTTTCATTTCACTTCACTTTTACTCAAACTAGGGGTGTGTCACTTTAAAGTCAAATAACAAAAGTAATTATTTTATCCCTGTAAATTAAAGTACCGGTATACTACTACATAACTACTACATATTTCTGGTTTGAGGTATATTCTTTTTTTAAATTTTATTACATTGATTTATTTAGATAGCATTTTTCAATGTCTGAATATAGTCTGCTATATATAATGTGTGTGTGTGTGTGTGTGTGTGTGTGTGTGTGTGTGTGAGTGATCAGGAGGAGAAGGCGAAGGCCTACAAGAAGGAGAAGCAGAAGGAGAGGAAGCGACGGGCGGAGGATGACGTGGACTTCGAGGAGGACGATGAGATGGCGGCAGTGATGGGTTTCTCCGGCTTCGGCTCGTCCAAGAAGACTCACTGATGCTCCACGACTTGAGACCACACTGCGCACCAAGACCAGGCAGGTGTTAGAGACCAGAACCAGATTGTAAATTCAGGACGGACGAGTCCCGCTGCGCTCGTTGCTCCAGGGTCCTAACATCTCGTTCATCGTCCTACTTGAGACTTTTCAGTAACAGCCAGGCTTTTATTTTGGTAGTTTTATCCATCACTCTGTTGTGATGCCATTTACTCCTGCAGCTTCCTGTCAGAGACACGTGTGAACAACCGTAGACGTCTGCGATGAAGCTGCTGAGGGAAAAGCCGTCAGAGAAAAGATGCACGGACAAAAAATATCTCTGGGTGATTCCTTTAAGTGACACTTTCAAGTTCCTGCAGACAAAAAAAACCAGACATGAACAATTACAAACAATCATTTGTTTAATGTGTAATAAGTTTCCACAATATGTATACAACTTTTCTTTATTTCTGCTTCACATTAAAATAAAGTTTGACAGAAACAAAGGTTCCTCATGAAAACGAAGAAAAGCTCAAACAGCTTCACTCGTTTTATTTTGTTTTTATTTTAATAAACATTTTTTTTTGGTTTCCAGTTTATTGTTTTTCTCTTATTTATCAGTGTCAGTGAACACACCACGACAAACCGAATGAGGAGAAACCAGAGCTTCACCTGCCGTGTGCCGGTAACAAATCAAACACGCCAGGACTGACGGCTGGTTGATCTAAAACAGGGTGTATTTTTTAAACAAACTAGTACAGTCACTTCACGGTGCATTCATTAAAACACAAAATGAATTATCAACATATTACAGTTTTTCTAATACATGTCATGTTTTCTGTGTAAACAAGTACTAGAACTTTGTCGTGAGGTGGAGGTGGCCCCTGCTGTAAACCCTGTACGATCAGGTTCACTGAAATCTGAGTGTAGTTTCCAATCAGGACTTTATTTTAATGTGTCAGATGCAGAATTGGATCACATCAGTATCGCTAAATAATCAGTATTAGATCAGATCCAGAATAAAAAACTCAGACATTTTTGAATCTGTCGCTTCAGTTCGGACTCAGACACCGATTTAAATTTGGAAAACCACCGATCACAAAGAGAGGCTGTCCACGTGCTTGTGGCCATGTGTTGTGAAACGTGTGGATCACAACATAATAAGTTGAATTTAAATTCAGAATCTAGAGACATGAACAATTACAAACAATCATTTGTTTAATGTTTAATAAGTTTCCACTTTATGGAAGTAAAAACATTATGAAGTCAGTCACCTGTGTCAGAGTTTATCATGATTAATGATGAACTCCCAGGATGCACTTCTCTCATCAGACTGTCGAAGTGTTTGACGAAGTGTTTGTGTTTCCGAGACGTTCACTGCTGCTGACAGGAAGGAGATGATGCTGTTAAAAAAATGAGTTAAAATAACTGAGGCAGCAGCAAGCACACATTCGTACTTCTATCTTAGTGAGGACACTCATTAACATAATACATTCCCTAACTTTCCAAACTAAATGTCTAAATCTAACTTTGATTCTAGCCCTAAAACCAGGTATTATCCATCAAAAAGCCCATTGAGGACCGGTCGGAATGTCCCCACTCTGTAGCGTCTACGCTTAAATTGGTCCTCACAAAGGTATATTTACAGGAACATGTATTCACACACACACACACACACACACAATCGAACATGTCAATCATTTCCTGTTGGACACAGCAGAACAGTTTCCCTGTTCAGTCTTTATGCTAAACTAAGCTAGCATGTCAGCTGAACAGTGTTTTAACTTGAACCATCAGCACTGAGTGAATCCTAATCAGAAGCCGACTGCTGCGCAGACTTCAACTCCCATGATCCCTCACTTCACTTCTGGTGCTACTTGAGTTTAATGTTTTTCATTTTGCAGTTTGAGTCTCAGAGTCTGAGCTCGTCACTGATCCAGAGTCAGCTCGAGCTTCTGTTCCGCTCTGTGGTCAGACCCCCCCCCCTTGCACAGTCACTTCCTCCAAGAGACGAGAAGAAAGAGAAAGACAGAAGACAGGAGGGAGAGAAAGAAAGAAGGAAGCCATTTTGGTTCAAGGTTAACTCGTCTCTTTTCTTTCCTCTGGTTTCTTCTTGTTTAGAGACTCGAATCAGAAAGTGATGAGGTGACGGGAGGAAGTAAAACTCAGTCAGACGTTCGTTTATCTTCAGTGAGTCGTTTGGTTTCACAGGAAGAAGAAGATCGAGGTCGTCTGTGCACAAGCAGGAAGATCAACCCTGTAAGAGACGGAGGCTGAGACAGAAGACACGTCTTTCAGGGGACGACAGGAGGACGCAGGATGAGCTCAGACAGAGGCCCGTCCAGGTCGGAGGTGATGGGGTGGAGCCCACAGCAGCTGGCAGACTTCATGAAGAGGGTGAGAGACCTCCGCACACACACTCTCTCTCTCTCTCTCTCTCTCTCTCTCTCTCTCTCTCTCTCTCTCTCTCTCTGCAGTCACATGACTTCGTATTCAACATTAAACTACGACATGTTGTCACCTTTAACCTCCACCTCAGTTTAACGTTAGGAGCGGGGCCTCAGCCTGCTCCTCAGACACAGAAGCTGATTGGTCGATTGTTTTTAGTGTCCACAACCTGAAGAGACTGTTCATGAGACAACAACAAAGACACAAACTACGACAACAAGACACAAACTACGACAACAAAGAGACACAAACTACGACAACAAAGAGACAAACTACGAGAACAAGACACAAACTACGACAACAAAGAGACAAACTACGACAACAAGACACAAACTACGACAACAAAGAGACAAACTACGAGAACAAGACACAAACTATGACAACAAAGAGACACAAACTACGACAACAAAGAGACAAACTACGACAACAAGACACAAACTACGACAACAAAGAGACAAACACTGAGCAGTTTCTCAGAAAAGGGAGGTGGGAGTGTAGGCAGTAAGGAATGGAAAGGAGGATGTGTAACAGGAGGAAGAGGAGACAGACGAGTGGGTGAAGATTTACATTTGGTTTGTGTTTCTTCAGATGAATCTGTCTGGATGTGACAAAACTGTGATGAAGAATTCAATCAACGGATCCAGGTTTGTGGTGAGTTCACAAAAAAACACACACCGACCACTTCAGAGAGGGAGGAAGAGGAGGAGGAGGTAGAGAGGGAGGAGGAAGAGGAGGTAGAGAAGGAGGAGAGGAGAGGAGTCAGTGCTGATGTTGACTTGTCTCAAACTTCCTGACATGTGATCAAAACATGTTGTTTGTAGAATCTGAGCAGTAACGACCTGCAGAAGTTTCCTAAACTCCACGCTCCGTAAGTACTGACCTGACGAGTGTGTGATGAGTGTGTGTGTGACGAGTGTGTGACGAGTGTGTGATGAGTGTGTGTGTGACGAGTGTGTGACGAGTGTGTGTGTGACGAGTGTGTGTCTCCTCAGGATGATCTCAAAGATCAGCAGTGAAATCAGCAGGAAGGAGGAGAAAAGAGGTTTATTCTCTAAAAAGTACGTTGACTCTTCACACGTCTGAAGCTGCTGCAGCTCAACCTGCTGATGACTCATCTGTTTCTCTCTGTTTGTCACAGGTCGACGCCCAAATACAAGGAACCAGGTAATGAGGCCCTCGTCCAGAACATCGGGATCACACCAGGAACAGAACAGTAGTTTGGCTAGGTGTAGATTTAAGTAACCTAGTTTAGCTGCTAGTCTGACCCGCCCGCTAACAGGGTTTTGCTACACGCAGCCGACCAATCACAACAGAGTGGACCAGCTGACCAATCAGAGCAGGCTGAGTTTTATCAGGAGGGGTCTTAAAGCAACAGGAGTTTCTGGTTTCTGGTTTTGTTTGTCTTCTCAATTTTCTGCATCCGTGCTGATGACACCTAGCAACACCTTTGAGCTTGAAGGTTAAAGGTCAAGGTGACCTATCAAAACTCTTTTTACTTTGTGAACACATTATCTTAAAAACTCCTCAAGGGAATTCTTTCACATTTGACATAAAAGTTCACTCACAGATGAACTGATTAGATCTTGGTGGTCAAAGGTCACTGTGACCTTAGACCAGGGGTGGGGAGCCTTGCTTCTATCAAGGGCCATTTACATTTTTGTAACATCCTTCGAGGGCCATACTAAATTATTGTTTAATATTAATCGATTCAGATTAACAAGCTCTCGATTCAGTTTGATTCAATATGCATTTTAGTTTAGGATATTTCATTGTACAACACCAATTTTGCTTGGATATGTGTAACTGTGGTGCATTATTAGAAATATTAAGGTAGGTCTGACACAACAAAACATTTTGTTGGACAATATATTGTCCCAGAAATTATTATGTCATAATTTTTGAACCATTTTATAATACCTGATATATTATTAATATTAGAGCAGAATCCTGCAAACTCCTTTCAAAGAGCAATGAACTTAATTCTTGAGAATATTCAGTCTGACATTTGAATTAGGAATAAAAATATTAACATATTCTAAATATATAAAACATAAATAAAATAAACGACACACAACCAAAACAATAAATGAAATGGACTCTGGCTCTGTTAACAAAAATGTAACATTTGACTTGGTACAGTCAACAGGATGGTTATTATTTACATGAGCTTTTAGGTTGTATTGTATTCCAGCGTTTCCTCTAGTGTGTGTGTGTCTCATAAACTCTGGGGTGAATTGATCCTCAGTTCTGTTCAGGTCCTGTTGGTGTTTATAGTTCAAATGAGGTCAGTGAGTGAGGAGGACGGCACTCAGACTCTGACACAAACCAATCGCTGCTTCTGACTTTAATTTTCGTTTCACTTGAATGAAGGTCTCTTTAAATCTGGACTCCGGTGTAAATATGTGTTAATGTAAAGATGTTTTCTTCGCAGACACCACTGCTGACGTTCAGGGCTGGGGTGAAGACGAGTTTGTGAGTAATTTATAACCA
Source organism: Verasper variegatus (assembly GCA_026259375.1). Classification (NCBI taxonomy): domain Eukaryota; kingdom Metazoa; phylum Chordata; class Actinopteri; order Pleuronectiformes; family Pleuronectidae; genus Verasper; species Verasper variegatus. The sequence continues at coordinate 599,291 of CM048051.1, forward strand.
ATATGGCTGAAATGTTGTGGTCGAATGTGTGAACGTGATCTGATTGTTTTTATTCTCCTTCAGGACGATGAAGAGTTTGACGATGACTACGAGAGTCCGAACAGCGGCGGCGAGGACGGCAGCAGTGACGACTATGAGTCTCCAAATGATGACGCGGACGGAGCCAATGACTACGAGCCTCCTCCATCCGAACCACCAGAGGACCTGGCTCACAAGCTGTGCCCCACCCTGCCCATCGGAGACGGAGAGTACATCGGTAACCACGTTTAGAAAAATTTAAAGGACCCATATTATGTAAATATTTTTTCTGGGCTTTTACTATCCGTAATGACTTGAAGAGGCCAGTAGGGGGCCTCAAAGTATGAAAACAGTCACCCCGTGGATTTTTCACTCAGTCCATTCTAAGAAACGTGTTATTGAAACGTCGCGTTCCGTACTTCCTCCTCCATCCGTATGATGTCATTCGGGATCGCACTCGTCTCTCAGCCCCACCCAGCCGGTACCAGTCCAGCCTCCGAACCCACCACCCCCCCTCCACACCGAACACGACAGCAAGCAGACTTGTTGCTGAGCTAGCATCTTGTTAGCTACCACAGACTAACCACAACAAACAACACTGAAGAAACACTGCAGCATGGAGGGATGTAGGAAGAGAATGTGTCCGCACATTCCTCCTGAGAACGTTTCTGTTCGAGACCAGCGGTTACGCTTTATTTCTTCTGACGTGTCGCTGTGCTCAGTACGGAGTAACGCAGAAGTTACTCGTTACTCCGTATTGAAACTCCGTACTGTAACTTGGGACGTTACTCCTACATTGGCCGACTGTCCTGCTAAAACTTGAACAGACATGAGGACGGTGTCACTTCCGTTCAGAAACATCCGGTTGTAACGACTGTGAATATGTGGCTGGTTTTCTACACCTGCGAACATCACGTGACTTTCAGCTGTGTTCACCAGAGGGAATGCACCAGAATGAGACCGGTGATAGGCCTGGTCACGTGACACTCAAAGTGCAGTCAGCCAATCAGAGGAGGGGCTCAAGAGGCAGGTCTGCAGCTCCAGAGGCAGGAGACAGGACATGGAAATACACACTGCAGCAGTCTGTCCACTTTAAACCACTGATACATCATCTTAGGGACCAGTACCTCACATTAAGTCCCAAAGTGTAAAGTATGGGGCATATATTCATTTTAAATCATACTGTTAATAAAAACAGATGTTGAGTCTGGGTCCTGAAAGTGAAGCCAATGCAGAAGAGCCTGAAACATTTGTTCATTGGAATGACCACCAGGGGGCGATTCCATATGTATTGGGGGTGGATACCACAGTGTGATTGACAGCTAATACCGTCCAATGGCTGCAGGTTGCAGGTGTAGGTGGGTGTGCAGTGTCCTTGAGCTCTCAGTCAGGCTCCACCCCCCACTCCTCCAAATATGGTTACTTCTGGTTTCAAAAAACCAAGATGGCGCTGAACACGATGTCAAACTGAAGCTTAGAACAGAAGCTCACAAACCAACGTCACGTTGTGTGTGTGTGTGTGTGTGTGTGTGTGTGTGTAGATAAAAGGGATAACCACATGTCGTCCAAAGGCCCGCCCCCTGCAGTATGTGCCCGCCCCCCGGTCTCCACGCTCGCTGCTCCTCGGACGGTGAGTCCGACTCAGATTCACTTTAACTCGGCTCTGATGTTTAAATGTTTCATGTTTGACGTGGTTTGTGTTTGTAGCCGGGAGAGTCATCATCTAGAAGAGACCCCTCCCCCCACTGTGGAGGACGACAATCAGGAAAATGTGAGTAACCTGCACCACGGCGCCCCCCACTGACAGAAAGTCACTTTACTTTCACACTAAGTTTTTTTATTTTGGATCGATGGATCGTCATAGCAGTTTTCAATTAAACAAGATGAATGGATGATTGATTTTTATGTGATCTGTTGGTTTTCAACTCCACGTTTGGGTCATGTGACTCTGACAGAGCTCATCATTGGTTGATTAAAGCTGAGGATTTGTTGTGTTCAGTTCCTCCGGAGCCTCCGCAGATCTTTCGAGCCTCCAAACCGGGAAGAGAGTCGAGGGACAACTTCTCCCCCATCAGAGGTAAAACTGAAACCAGGATCATATACGTATGACATTTTTTCATGAAACGTAAAAAAAAAAAATTCTTGTAACTTAGCCTTTGGATGCGTTCAGGGACTCTCTGAAGTTTCCTTTCTGATGCACAAACAAAGAATTTATCGTCCCCATTTGCCAGTCACCTTTAAATAGTCAATTAAATTTCATGTCTTTACTTTTATCATCATTTATTTAATTATTGTCATTAGTATCCTTACAACATTACATTTCATTGAGCTGAAGCTTTTATCCAGAGCGACTCACAATAAGTGCATCAACCACGAGGGAACAAACCAGAACAACAAGAATCAAGTCACTACAATTTTCTTCAAGAAGCCAAACTACAAAGTGCTACTTTATTCTTTTTTTTTTAATCCAAGCTGTATTATGAAGAGATGTGTAGACTTTCTGTCCTGATGTCATTGGTGAGCTCGCTCCACCATTTAGGAGCCAGGACAGCAAACAGGCGAAAACATCAGTTTAACACAACCAATGATAATAAAAGGAAATTAATTAAAATCGTTTAAATGATTGTTTAACAGCCTGAACTGAGAATGAGGTAATTGATCTGCAAACTGATTTTGTTTTCTCTTCTTCACAGGACCTCACTCAACGGACAGGGTGAGTTTTCTTTCAGCTCTGAAGGATTTTAAATTCAGCCCAAACAAACAAAGAAAACTAAAAACCAAAAGGGGCTGAGACCAGAACCCTGAGGAACTCAGCTGTCGTAAAACTGTCACTTTTTATCATTTTAATTTGATTTCTGTTTCTTTCAGCCGAGCCCACCGTCCTGGAAGTAAGTGATTAAATACACGAAAGAAAGACTGAAGTAAAAACTTCCATCAAGCTAAATGAACAAATCCATAAATCAGAGTGAAGGTTGAGTTGATTCATTATTGTTATGATTAGATATCAATGTAAGGAGGTATCTTCACTGTTAACTATTATTCTGTGTGATTTTCAAAAGGTTTTAAATTTATTTTGTTGAACTTTGCAGAAACTAGTTTATGTCAATTTACGTTCTAAACGAGAGACTGAAAGAATCTGCATGTGTCCTGTGAACATGAACATGTTTGTGTTCAGGCCTCAGACGAACGCCCAGGATCCTCCTCCCTGGTCCAAACATCCCATTCTTCCTCCCCCCTCCTCCTCCTCCTCCTCTGTCAGCAGGTCAAACTCCTCCCCCCGGCCGCCTCCCACCAGGTTGACATCACACGTCTTCTGTCAAACATCATCGATTTAAATAGTCATTCAATCGTACACGACTCTTCATCAGTTCATTGTCTAAACATCTATGAATTCATGTTCATTACTTTTGTTTCCAGTTTCTCTTGATTTGATGATAAAACTGTTTATTCAGGTTATTTAATAATTATATAATTTCCATGTGTTTGGTTCAACAGGTTTGATCCAAGAAGAGATGTAAGTTATAACATTATGTGTATGAGACGTTTACTCCAATTAGTAAGTTTTTAATGATGACATTTGAGAATACACTGTAGAAACTGTGTTATAATATAATTATGCAGGTAATCACCTTTACATTTCAATTATTTTTATTGATTTTCAGATTTTATTTTAATTAAATTTGTTTGTTTTTCTCTCTCATCAGCAAGCACATGATGAAGGTGAGATATGTTTTATTATTTAATTTTTTATCCTGCCACCAAGTTTCAATATAATCTGTTCCGTAGACAAACAAACATTTCACCTCAGTGTTACACAGTAACACAGTGTTTGTTTGATTCTTTAAATTGTGTTTTTCTCTTTCAGCTCCGAAACACAACACCTTCCCCCTCCACAGTAAGAGTCTGCCCCCCCGCCCTGGACTTCCTGCTACCCCCTCACGTCACGGAGAGAGGTCGGAAAAAAAGAAATGTGGTTTTCTGTGGTTTGTTCAGTAAAGATGAAAACACGTCTCCTCATGGTAAACTACATAAATCAGCTGCAACTTCCTTCTCAACAGTATGCCCCCTAGTGTTCACTCAGCAGGCTCGCTGCCTAACCAACTGCACCCAGGTACGACAACACACACAGACACACACACACATGTTTGTACTTCTATCTTAGTGAGGACACTCGTTCCCTAACCTAAACCTGATTCTAACCCTCAAACCAGGTCTTTACCCCCAAACAGTCCATTAAAGGTCAGAAAGTGAGGACCGGACAAAATGTCCTCACTTTGTAGGTTTTAAACTCAAAGTGGTCCTCACAAAGATATCTGTACACGAGCACACACACACACACACACACACACACACACACACACACACATTCACAATCATTCAGACTGATCCTAAGTGAGTGTGTGTGTGTGTGTGTGTGTGTGTGTGTGTGTGCAGCAAAGGCCGATCCCAGAGGCAGCTTCGTTGGATCGTTTCGTCCTCCACCATCACACACACAGGTAACTAAACCTACATCAACACACACTCATGTTTGTGTTTGTTAAATTGTGAGGACCATTGCACATCTTGAACCTAAAACCGACCAGCAGCTTGACATGTCCTCACCACTCTGCACTCACAGATGTCCCTAATGACTAATTAAGAAATGACAATTTTCATTCCTACATGTTAACAATATTTATGTGTGTTATATGTGTATTTACTGTATGAGAGTAAATATGTGTGTGTGTGTGTTTGTTCGGGAGTCAGCACAAGAGAGAGAGCTACGCAGTTCAGTTATTCATAAAAGTAATCAACTGCTTATAGTATCAATAGAATGTTTTTCTCAAAAAGAGAATTGGTTTAATTTACTCTGCATCAATTAAATCTTGTTCTTATTACAGTATTATTATTAAATTATAGAGTATTGAATCAGCTTTTGTATTTCTGATGTCTTAACAGCAGGTGGTGCTGTTGTATTTGTGTCTCAGAACAGTTATCTCAGTCGTGTGTGTGTGTGTGTGTGTGTGTGTGTGTGTGTGTGACAGGAGCTGGACCCTCGTTGGTACGTGGGTAAAGTGACCAGAGGTCAGGCAGAGGGATGTCTGAAACAAGTCCACAAGGTAACAAAGTAGAATAAAATTGAATTAAAAGAAAATAACCGTCTATTTATTTCTTTAAACATAAATTTAAATTCAATCTGGTGATGATAGAACAGGATTATGTTTGCTGTGACATTGATGGTGAACATATTTGTAGTGACTGTAGTTAGAACTCATCATATTATAGTTCAGCACTTGTAACCAGTACATATCATCTGTGTCTCTGGAGGACGGAGCGTACCTGGTGAGGGACAGCACCCGACAGATGGACAACCAGCCCTTCACCCTGATGGTCTTCTACCAGGACAAAGTCTACAACATCCAGATTCGACAGCACAACCAGAACTTCCAGCTGGGGACCGGACTCAAAGTGCAGGAGGTGAACATGACGACACACGTTCGACTGACAACTCACAGAACTGAGGTTATGTTCATGGAGAAAAGTTTGAGATTCATCTGTGAAACTAGAACCATCATATTCTTCCACCAACCAGCACACTTTCAGTCTACAAACATTATCTGTCCAGCCTCATATGAGATCACTGTGACCTTTGACCTCTGGAATCTAATCAGGTAATCCATGAGTCAAAATGAAGGTTTGCAACTAATTTGAAAAGAATTCCTCGAGTTTTTCTTAAAATAACGTGTTCACAAACCAAATGTTGTTGATGTGTTCGGTTACAAGCAGCATCTGTGACCCTTCTGTCCGCCCTGGGAGAGGATCCCTCCCATGTGACCCTCACAGATTAATATTGTTCTAGTTTAGCTTTACTCTGGATGAGGGTTAGACAAACTGCATCTGAAAACAATCAGCTGGTTTAAACAGAGAAATAATCTGTCTGTGTGTGTGTGTGTGTGTGTGTGTGTGTCCAGTCTTTTCCATCCGTGAGAGAAATCATCGCTCATTACTCTCAGTCTCCTCTGCTCCTCATCAACGCCAAGAACCGAAGCGCCAGTCAACAGAACCAGTGCGTCCTGTCGGACCCGGCCGGCAGCTACCTGACCGGGTCGGACTAACCAGCAAACAGGATCAGGATCAATGTCCACGTCAGACGTAACTGTCGTTGTAAATTTCAGAAGTAGAATGAAGAGTTTTCATTATTTTCGTGACAGTGAGTAAATAACAACAGTTTTTAGTTTTCATTCTGATTACTGAGAAACCACAGTATAGTTTTATTTTGAAACTTCCTGTCAGAAATGTTGTACAATTTAAATCATGATTCGAAATTCACTTCAGTTATTCCACGTTGTTTTGTTTAAATATGAAGCCACACAATTCTGTCCATGTTCTCACTTCAGATTCATTTTTCAATTTACTGTTAATTTACTAATTAATGACTTTAAATAAAGATGACAACACGTCTCTACTTTCCACAAAAATAAGGCCAAACTATCTCGCATACGAACGCCGCCATCTTGTGGTGATGATGTTATTTACAGTCAGAGTCTGTGCAGCAGTAATCGTGGGGTGGAGCCGTGGTATCAAGGTCCCGCCCACACACCCTCTCAATGAATCAGGACTCAGTGTCAGCTGTCAATCATGACGTCTCAGTTTTTATATCAAATAACTGATTCAAACCAAACTGATCAGAAACACTTGAACAAACATCAGAGAGATGAGAACGACCTGAAATGACAGAAACATCTTTACAAACATTTATTTAACGTCTACTTTTATATTTTTTGTTTGGTTCATGTCTCATCTGCTAACATGGAGGAGGAGGGTTTATGACCTATACTGCAGCCAGACACCAGGGGGCGATACAGATGCTTTGGCTTCCCTTTTCTGAGCTGTCATGTCATCCATCTTTATTTTTGTCATTGACGTGAATGTGTCAACTGGTTTGTCTTCAATAAACTCAAAACATTGTCCTTTAATCACCAAAGTGACTAAAATGTGTTAACTGTGTGTTGTATACATGTTTGTGTCTGTGGTCACGTTATCTACACCATGAATTATACACATTTTTCTTAAAACATTGCAGTGAAACAACGTCTCACTGCTTGTGTGAGTCGACCTCGGACTAGTACACACACACACACACACACACACACACACACACACACACACACACAGTATAATCCCAGTCTTCAGTTACCGTTCAGACTGTTGTTTTGTCTGTGACGCCTGTGAAGGCACCGCGGGCCGGAGTTTACTGCTGCCACTGCCAACTGTCATCACACACACACACACACACACACACACACACACACACACACACACAGTGAACAGGTAGGAAGGAAATCTGTTTGTCTCTGAGGGTTTTCAGAGTAAAGAGCGGACTTGGGTTCATGTCAGAGGTCGACTCATGAAACCTTAACGACAAACGGACAAACTAATTCACATCCACTAATCATGTGGTGTAAACAGGAAGTAGATTGTCTCTGCAGTTGGTTGCTTAGTAACAGAAACTCCTCTGAAGGAGGAACAGTGATGGTGAAGAGTCAGAGCAGGGATTTCTTTTCTTTGAAGGTTTTCAAACTAAAACGAGACCAGTTTCCACAAGTCTCTGATTTAGAGGCTGGAAAACTCCACCAAGCGTAACCATAGCAACAGCAATGAGTTTTAGAACGTGTCTGTGTGTCCACTGACTCTTTCTCAGGAGAATCTCCTGCTGCTTTCTCTCATCGGCTCATCGGGACATTGTCCAGAGGTTTTATTAAATGACTCAGGAGATTGTCTGAAGCAGCTTAAGAAACATGGAAGCATCAACATGAGATTGTTTACTGTTTGATCAGCACTGACTGTAGACATGCTGACTGTGTGTGTGTGTGTGTGTGTGTGTGTGTGTGTGTGGGGGGGGGGGGGTTGAAGACAATAGGTTGTGGGCGACGCCTCAAACAGCAGCTGATGTTTCTGTCTGAATCAGCAGCTTTTAAAAAACATCAACGTCTGATCTGAATGAAGACAAAGAGAAAACTTGGGGGTTCGGGTTAAAGATTGGGCTGAAGTTGTTTTCAGATCATGTTCCTGACATGTTCCTCACGTGTTCCTGACGTGTTCTGGAGGTTCAGTATGTGAGAACAAATGTCTGAGTCAGTGTCTCTGGACATTTTATGGAACTTTTTTACAGCAGGAAATTTCAGTTTGAGTGAGTGGACGTGATGATGAGGTTTCTAACACGTGACGTGAACCTGGAAGAACTCAAAGATCTCAGGATGACGAAGAGGAGCCGTACACGTAGAAGACAAAGTTTTTTATAATCACGATGATGTTTGTTCAATAACTGATGAGGTAGTCTGTAGAGGGCGCTGTCTTCAGACAGGACACTGCAACATCAGTCACACATATAACAAACTGTGTGTGTGTGTGTGTGAAATCCTCAGGCTCTGATCTGCCTGAGGGGAGGAATTCAACCTGCTCTTATTCAAATCAACCCCCCACCTCACACCCACACACCCACACACCCACACACAGACACACACACCCACACACACACAGACACACACACACAGTTGGCCAATCAGCTCGTCTGTGGGCGGGGCATCAGAGTATAAGTGTCCCAGATGAGCAGCAGCAGGACAGGTGCAGGAGGACCACTGCAGCTGTGTGTGTGTGTGTGTGTGTGTGTGTGTCTGTGAGTGTGTATCTTTTACAAACACAGTTGTTGGACGGACGTTGGTGCAGCATTACAGAGAAGAAGAAGAAGAAGTGTCCGTCATGTCGTCCTTCGTCCCGGAACTTGGTCTGTCTCCCCCCCTGTGTGGACCATCCTTTCCCCAGCAGGAGCCCCCTTCTCTGGGCATCGACCCCCTTGACTTCAGCCTGTACAGCCCCCCCCCTCCTCCAGAGTCACCATGGGTCCCAGCATGCAACAGCTATAGCCACAGCTTCAGCAGCCCCCACATGGGGCCCCTCCCGGGGGCCACAGCCCCTCCAGGACTCTCTCCAGCTTTTGCAAGCTTCCTCCCCCACCTCTACAGCCTCTATCGGCCCATGTCCTCCATCAACCCCTGGCTCTCCCTCTCCTCCCCGGACGACTTGCTGCGCCTGGTTCGCCCACCCTATTCCTACTCTGCCCTCATTGCCTTGGCGATCCAGAGCGCCCCGGAGCAGCGGCTGACCCTCAGCCAGATCTACCAGTACGTCTCCGACAACTTCCCCTTCTACAGCCGCAACAAGGCCGGCTGGCAGAACTCCATCCGCCACAACCTGTCGCTCAACGACTGCTTCCGGAAGATTCCACGAGACGAGAACGAGCCAGGTGAGAAAAAACAGTTCACTGATTTAGGGTCTGATGTTAAAGTCTTGTCTGATCCATCAGAAACATTCTGATCTGAGTGAATTAGAAACATCTGCTGCCTCTCTTCATCCTCCTCCTCCTCTTCTTCTTCTTCTTCTCTGTAGGTAAAGGAAACTATTGGACTCTGGACCCAAACTGTGAGAAAATGTTTGACAACGGAAACTTCCGCCGTAAGAGGAAGAGGAAGATGGAAAATGAGACGTCTGAGAAGAAGGAACCCTCCTCCTCCTCCTCCTCCTCCTCTTCCTCGGAGCTGAGCCCTGACCTCCCTTCTCTCTCTGACGTCACCTCCAGTCTCGACAACTTCCTGTGTCATCTCCAGGACTCACCCCTCTACCCCCCTCCTCACACGCAGGTCCCAGACCACGGCTCCCCCCCCCCCCCCCCCTTCCTCAGGGTTACGCTGCCGAAGTTCCTCAGTGGGACAACGCCCCCTCTCCTTCCCTCTTCTCCTCCCTCCATCACTCTCCCCCTCCTCCTTCTCTCTTCCAGTTCATCCCCTCACACTTCTCCTCCCCCCTCGTTGATCCACTGGATGGCGCCCCGCCGCTCTACGTCAACCTCCAGACGGCGGCCTGTCCTGTGCCAGAGTTCCAGGAGCCCCAGCAGCTCCAGGGGCCCCAGCAGCTCCAGGGGCCCCAGCAGCTCCAGGGGCCCCCATGTGAGCATCCGTTCTCTGGAGGCTTCACTAATGCTCTGCCCCTCGACTCTCATGTGTTTACACTGTAAAATGTGTCTGAATGTTTCTAATGTGTCTTATGTCTTTTCTAATATATAATTTGTGCCAAAAAACTTATAAAAAGTGTAAATATGATTGTGTTTCGAATAAAATAAAATATTTTTTGAAATCTAATCATGTATTTGTTTTCTTCATGCTGAAAAAGGTTATTTAATTAACATATTTAAATAAATAGTCTAATATATTTAAGTACAACTCAGAAAACTGAACAATAAAATGACAATAATTACAGAGAAGACGATTCTGACTTTAACAATGAATCATTTAGTTTTAGTTCAAAGTAAAAAATTAAAGAAAACACAATTTATGAGCTCGACTGATGTTTTATTTTGAAGGGAACAACCTAATCCTGTTATTTCATTTTTACAATGACAAGAAACTTGAAATGTTTTTCGAATGTTTTAAATGTTCGTTCCCATGACGCCGAGCTGCTGCACTATGATGACGTCAGCACCTATAAACAAACAAACGTGTGCTGAGTCATGTGATCCCTGTCTCTCGGCGACAGCAGAGATGATGAACCCGATTAGAACGAGTGAGTCAGCAGGTTTCTGTGAAGGGACTGTGGGAACGAGCTTCATTCATCAGGTATTAGTTTCTGATCAATTGTAAACATATAGAAATGTTTAGAATAACATTGTGACATAAATAACACTTTTACAAAACTATCTGTATTTTATTTTGTCTTTAAATAAATGTATCATTCGTTTTTTTACTTCAACAAACTTTTTGTTCAAATGATGAAAAAAGAAAAAAGAATGAAAGTAACAGTGCACTGTAAAAAGAACGTAATTTAATAAAGTTTAATTCAAATAAAGTTCATTGTCATTCGTCCTCATACAAAGTTTACAGCTCATTAAAAAAATTGTTCAACACAACGTTCAACATAAAAACATTGTGTCGAACGACGGCTGCAGGTAAACACAATAAAAATATAAATAGATGAGATAATAAATGATTGAATAAAACAAACAACATGTCATAATAAATAAATCACTCTCATCATCACATGAGTTGACTTCCTCTCAATAAACACAACAATAATAAAAACTGTTTTTGAATTGATGACATTTACGACGTGTTTCTTTGTGTTAAATTGTCATGAAAAGGTCACATGACGAACTTAGATTTTCGTACTTTTAACTTGATTGCAACAGAAAACACGACTCAGCGTGTCGTTGTCTCAGAGACGTGTTTAACGAATATGCTGAATTTCAGACTCCAGGTCAGAACCTAAACCTGAGTGATGTCAGGTTATCTGACTGACGCCTCACACCCTGCATGTGTGTGTTTAGCCATCATGTCGTCCATTGATGTGTAAATGACCGTAAACAAACAGCACACTCTGAGCGACTGATACCATCAGCTGATCAATACACCTGAGAGACGTCTGACAGACTCACACTGTTTACTACACAACATGAGGAGTGTGTGTGTGATTAATGACACATGGGGTAAAACTAACCTGTCTCACGACGGTCTAATGTAAGTGTGCCATTTGTTTACACTCCACATGTAGTCAGACAGCTCCGCCCCCAGGACACACACACACACACACACACACACACACACACACACACACACACACACAGAGTGTCTGTCATTGCATGCAGTTGAAACTGGTCTGTATTTTCACAATAAACAGAAATACTGAGGAGTATGTGCGTGTGTTAGAGTGTGTGTGTGTGTGTGTGTGTGTGTGTGTGTGTGTGTGTGTGTGTGTGTGTGTGTGTGTGTGTGTGTGTGTGTGACAGTGGCAGTAAACAGATGGCAAACTCTCTCCTCATGTTGTGTCATAAACAGTTTGATGAAAATTATCTGATCTTGAGCTCAGTTCAGTCTGTGTGTGTGTGGACCAATCAGAGTCAGTCTCAGCTGTCAATCATCATGTCTCCGCCTGTTCTTATATCAGCAAATAACTGATTCAAACCAAACTGATCAGAAACATCTTTAAAAACATTTACTTAACGTCTACCATGATGTTTTTGTTTGGTCCATGTCCCATCTGCTAACATGGAGGAGCGTTTATGATCTTTACTGCAACCATTTGGGAGCTGTCCCATGTTTGTATTGACTATATTATAAGTGTGTGAAATAAACAGCATCTGTGTTGCTATGGGAACATGTTCTGTTCTTCTGTGGAACGGGAACTTTTCTCAGCTCAGTTTATTAGAAACACTTAACAAAATAATCTGAACAGCTGCTGAAAATCATTTATTACAGTTGTAGTTGGTGTTCCTAATAAACTGATCATTTCATGTTAAGCTTCAGAAGGTTTCTTTGATAAAAATCAAACAGTTTTAACTTGTCATCAACACGTTGTTCAGGTGCATCAGTTTGTTATTAGTTTTACTATAACACAACTGTCATAACGTCAATGTGTGTGTGTGTGTGTGTGTGTGTGTGTGCGTGTGTGTGCGTGTGTGTGTGTGTGCGTGTGTGCGTGTGTGTGTGTGTCCTGTCTCAGCATGTCTCGTACCAGTCAGTCCGCCCCTATAAGAACATTTCCACCTTCATTCAGTTTCAAAACAACACAACAGTTTCTGGGGCTTTGATCATCTCAAGTGACAAAAGAGACGTTTCATTAGAAAAATGATTACCAGTGACGGAGCCTGCACAGTCCATGGGGCCCCAGGGGCCCCCAGGGGCCCCACACCCACACTATCCTCATCATCCCACCACTGGATGCAACAGTTCATTTCTAACAATCAGTTTAAACCTGTTTCACTCAGCAAAACTCCCACAAACAATCATGAAAATATTTAAATTCACTGGATCCACATTTTGATTTGGATCAAATCTCACATATCTCAGTTCTTTATACTGAATGAAGCTAACATGTGACTGCTGTCATCACTCACCCCCGGGTCAAAAGACTCTGCAGCAGGTTGTTATCAGCACTGATGGAAACATGACAAAGACCTAATTTCCGGGGGGGCATTGGCGTTCAGCAGCCATGAACGTTTGTGCACATATTGTGTTTTACATCTTAGGAAAGACGGGAAACAGCGATTTAGTTCTTCGTCTCTTGTAGGACAGCGTGTTGAGAGAGGAAGGACACAAAGACAAACTCCTCTGCTGACAATAGGAAAAGAGTCCATCATGGGTTTGAAGCAGGTTTCCCCACATTTGAACAACCTGCATCTTCCTGCTAATCTTGGTTTAAAAGAGTTATTCTCTGAGAAATCCTGAAAAATGTTAAACACGTTCTATCTAACAAAGTTAACTTAGAGTGTTGCTGCGTTGTGCAGCTGTGTGCACAACTTTCTCCAGTGTGCTCCCTCGTGCTATCGTCCATAAAGTTGTTACCGTCCATACAGACGCTCATAGTTCAGGCTGCAGTTGTGGCATCAGTGCAGTTCTCTCTGTCCCCTGAGAACCTGTCACTCTTTAGTCTGAGAACCTGTCACTCAGGTTGTGTGACAGGGACGTTCGTGTTCTGTGCTGAAAGCTGCAGAGAAGTGAAACAATAAAAAGACTGAGTTCTTTCTTCACTGATGTCGTATCTTTCCACCAGGTGTCAACCTTGTTACCTTGAAACTACAGATTTGTAGATATAACGGATCTGTTTGTTCTTAGATAAGGTTCTAATTGAATAAAGTTTCAGGTTCTAATCAATAACAAAAGTGTGTAGTGATTCAACCTCAGTGATGCAGACACACAAAGACACAGGTCACATGACTGAGGTGAAGCTGAATATACACATGAATTTAATCCTGAGACGTGTCAGACGGCATTGCTCAGGGGCGTCTTGCTCACAGGCACGTCAGCAGCTGGCAGAGCTGCTGGCAGTGTGTGTGTGTGTGTGTGTGTGTGTGTGTGTGTGTGGGTGTGTGTGTGGGTGTGTGGGTGTGTGGGTGTGTGTGTGGGTGTGTGGGTGGGTGGTCGACCCACTAACTGCCAGGCCGATGGCTGGTGGCCTCAAATTTGCATATCATCATACATGTGTGTGTGTTTTTGAGTGAGTGAGTGTGTGTGTCTGTCTTTCTGTGTTAACTGTGTGTGTGTGTGTTAGAGGTGAGCGGGGGGGTCGTCTCGTCCTGCTGGTATTCTGACAGTTTTAATGAAGACGACCCGTATGTTTCCGTCTCGTCCGTTAAAGTGAAACCATCTGATCCAGTTCAGCGTCCTGAGTGTCACGTGAGACTACAGCACATCTGCCAGGTGTCCTCGGACCCTTCACTCCCCCCTCATCCCACCTCATGTACATCTGACACCCCCAAGGACCCCTGGACTTACAAACCTCCTTCCAAGACAACTTATCTAAAAATACCTGAAACCAACTGAGGCTACATCCACAGAACAACGTTTCATTTGAAAACGCATCAACTCTGCTGCGGATACATCTGACGTTCACACGCTCAAACAGAGACGTTTATAAAAGTCATGTTTTAGTTTGAAAACTCAACTAATCTGCTGATTGGGTCTTTTCTGTCGCGAGGTAGCCTTCTCTGATTCGTCAAGCTCCTGTCACATGACTATAGCATCAGCCTCAATTACCAGAGCAGAACAACATGTAGAATCAAAGTGTGACTGACGCTGTTGTCTTTGCTAACAGCTGCTGTTCAGTTCAATTCTGTATTTTATAAAGATACAGCTGTTTGCATCTGGAGGAGACCGAGCCCCTGAACTACGAAGAGTTCACATATCCAGGAAATCTTTCCCAGATCCAGCTGAACTTCAGCTAAGCAGAGCCTCATATTTCACAACGAGGATCAAACTGTAGAGGAGAACAAACACATGATCCACAATAAAAGAAAACCAGGTACAGCTGCTAAATGCAGGAACAACAGCTGGCAAAACATCTCTGATTCTGTCAGTGTGTAGGTTACAGCGCCCCCTGGTGGCATTTGGTAAAAATATATTACGTGACCACGGCATAATAAAGTGTGTGAACGAGATGCTCAGGCAGGTGAAGTGAGCCTCTTGATACAGAGCAGGGAACAGGAACGGAACTTAACCGACCCTTCATCACCATCATTTCAGAACCTTGCGACTAATTAGAAGTTTCACTGAGATCAGGGTTTCTTCTTCACACTAGGAGCCAGTTTCTGGCTTCAGAACATGAACTGTAGATAGAGACGACACAAATCCGCCTGATATGAAGCAAAAACAACTCAGATACAAACGCTGCCATCTTGTGGTGATGCCGTCATTTACAGTCAGAATCTGTGCAGTAGTGATCGGGAAGTGGAGCCGTGATATTGAGGTCCCGCCCATACACAGTCTCAGCTGTCAATCATGACGTCACAGACTGATTTTACATCATTGTTTTACATCATTGAATCACTTACTTATGTCCCATCTGCTAACATAGAGGTGACACGATTTATGACCTGTACTGCAGCCAGCCACCAGGGGGCATCCAGATGATTTAGCTTCACATTAGGGAGCTGTCATGTCATCCATCTTTATTTACAGCATTGGACACTATCCAGGATGGTGGTGGTAGCCACATTGACAAGGCTGACGCTAGCAGCCAGAAACAAAAAACCCATTGTGTAATCCTTAAACCAGAGAAAAGAGATTCTGAGGCCCCTCAAAGAACCTGAACCTCATGTGGAGGCCAAGTCCTGAAATCCCCAAAAGAATATCTTTCCCCTCAGGAACTCTAAAACTCCCAAAAGCATCCAGAGAAACCTTGAGATTCTCTGAAGCCTCCATCGTTCTGGATCTTTTCTGCAGCTCCAGGTTTGCATCAGTGGAAAGTTTGCGTTGCCTCAGGCTCGGTGTTGACAGGAGTTTAATCGTCACTGAGGAGACGGACGAAGACGACGAGTCTGAACAGGTCGACTGTACGAAGGAGGAGGAAGAATCTACAATCAGTAGAAAACTGTTAGAGAATCCTCTGGTTTCTTCCTGTTTTTATGTCCTCGGGTGGGGGGGGGGGATTCCTGTTTAACCTCCCTACACCTGCTCCCACAGTTCGTAAACACACTTTCACACCAGATCATTATGTGGAGACATCAAACCATCCCCTGAGCTTCTCCAGGGATCTGAAACCTCTGCAGGAGCACCTGAAGGGACGTGAACCATAAACCACAGTCCGGACTCTTTAAGGCTAAATACTCACAACTAGGTTTTCTTTCGAAAACTCGTCATCTCTGCTACAGATGCGTCAGACGTCCACATGACTTCAGAGTCAGGTAAAACAGAGAAGTTTAGTTTGAAAACTCTGAGGGTGCGGTTTAGTCTGGACCAGCAGAAACTGCGAGGACGTAGACACTCACAACCTCTTGCTGATTGGTTCTTTTCTGTCACAACATGGCCTTCTCTGACTGGTCAGGCTCAGGTCACATGACCTCCTTCAGGATGGAAAGCCTCAGTTTAGTGGAACTCAACATGGATAAACTGGACTTCTTCTTTGTGGTCACTTTCGGTGTGATTTGGACACGTGATACTTCCTTGTCAGAAAATATTATCACCTGAAACAACGTTCAGAAAAAAAGTGAAGTACAGAAGCTTTAAATCTATATTTAACAGTAAATGTGTTTGTTACATTAACATATATATATATAAAAAATACAGTAATCACTGAGATATCAGTTAAAAATAAATAAATCTGTTAATTTCAGGTGACAATGCAGCGGCTCTTTAACTTGTAATGGAGTACTTTTACTCTTTATGACACGACCAACTGTTTTATTTAGGTTCATGTGTGCACTCTATGCTGCCACCATGTGGTCAGTCAGAACAGAGAATGAGTGTGGGTCAGTGCTGCCCTCGTGTGGATGAAATAAACAGCAGCACTGACAGAAACACCTGGATTAAATTTAAGATTTAAAACCAAGACTAAGAAGAACTCACTGATCCTTCTGAAGCTCCGCCCAGTTGTTCATATCATTCTGCTCCAGGTCAGAACATCTACTCAAGAGAAACGTTCTTTTCACTTCACTACATTTAATAACTTTATTTACTTTGCAGATTCACAATAACACAAAATCTGATCAGCCTCTTCCAGTTATACTAATTAAAATGTCATCTGTATATAACACCATCAACCAACTAAAGCCACCCCCCATCAGGCTCCATACAAACCAATCAGAGTCAAGTATAGGTAGACCCCGCCCACGTAGGTGATGACAGGACGTCAGATGTCAGACGAACTTCTTTAGTCCCTAAATTACAACGTGGAACCAGAACTAACAGATCAAATGAAACATGGAACAAACACATTCGGTTCAGACTCATGTTAAACACACAAATGATCAAAATACAGAAAATCTGTTTTCATCTGAAAGAAACAGGAAACAGTTTTAAAGTTTTGAGCAGCTGTTTAAATTTCTAACTTCTAATGAGACGTCTCAGCGGAAACAGTCACTTCTTTATTTTAATGTCAAAATCAAACTTCATCAGCTCAATCCGATCGGATGTCTTAACAGAAAAAAGTAAAACGAATAAAAAAGTCGTAGAAAAAGTAAAAGTATCAAAGTAAAGGAGCAGATTTTTACGGTGAAATATAAAGTGTTTTTGTTTGACGTCCAGCGAGCAGGACGACCCTCGTCTGTCGTCTGCTCAGAACTCAACACTTATTTACATTATTATTGGTTTCTGGAAAAATGTGACTGAAATCTGTTTATTTACCAAACAAAACAACAGAAACTATTTACACATTAGCCTAGCTTAGCACAAATACTGGAGGCATAGGAGATAACTCTGATCGACGTCATCAAAAGGAGGCGGAGCTTCTGGTGAAAATTGAGAGGATTGACAGCATTGACCTCGGAGCTGCCTCCTGATTGGCTCAGGCTTCTCAGAGCGGTTTGGGCAGGGCGGACACCTCCTCCGCACACTCGTCGTACGCTTCCTGATAATCCTGATGAGGTTTGATCAGGATAACGCAGGTCGGCCGCTTGGATCCTGCCGACGAACCCAGATCCTGAACAAGAAAATGAAACGAGTCGAAACGTAGACCAACGTTCAAAAGACACAGACGTGTTCTAACGGACGTGTTCTACATGTTATTACAGACGTGTTCTACATGTTATTACAGACGTGATCTAACGGACGTGTTCTACATGTCTTTATAGACGTGTTCTACATGTCTTTACAGACGTGTTCTACATGTTATTATAGACGTGTTCTACATGTCTTTACAGACGTGTTCTACATGTCTTTACAGACGTGTTCTACATGTTATTACAGACGTGTTCTACATGTTATTACAGACGTGTTCTACATGTTATTATAGACGTGTTCTAACGGACGTGTTCTACATGTTATTACAGACGTGTTCTAACGGACGTACTCTTACAGACTTGTTCGTGCAGATGTGTTCTTATAGTGTATTACATGTTCTTACTGAAGTGTTTTTATAGACGTGTTCTACATGTCTTTACAGACGTGTTCTACATGTTATTACAGACGTGTTCTACATGTTATTACAGACGTGTTCTACATGTCTTTACAGACGTGTTCTACATGTCTTTACAGACGTGTTCTACATGTTATTACAGACGTGTTCTACATGTTCTTACAGACGTGTTCTTACATTTTCAAAATAAAAGCCTGACTAAACCATCAGCATTCAGCTCACCACTTTGGAGGGGATGTAGGCATACGGCAGGTTTCTGTCCTCGCACATGATTGGCAGGTGGCAGTAGACGTCTATGGGCAGTGTGTCACCTGCCAACACCACGATACTACGCACACACAAAACACACACACACCCTTTGTTTACGTCTGTGATCTGAAACGTACACGAGGTTGTGGCCCTTTAAGGCGTCGTCACTCACCCTTTCTCTCCTTTGTTGATGAACTTCTGAACTTCTTTCACTCCTCGGCGGATGTTTTTCACTTTAGCAGCTGGAACAACAGAAAACACAGTGAAGTCCCTCACTCCTACAGACTCAAAGTCCCTCACTCCTACAGACTCAAAGTCCCTCACTCCTACAGACTCAAAGTCCCTCACTCCTACAGACTCAAAGTCCCTCACTCCTACAGACTCAAAGTCCCTCACCCTCCTACAGACTCAAAGTCCCTCACTCCTACAGACTCAAAGTCCCTCACTCCTACAGACTCAAAGTCCCTCACTCCTACAGACTCAAAGTCCCTCACTCCTACAGACTCAAAGTCCCTCACTCCTACAGACTCATTTAAAGTCCCTCACCCTTCTACAGACTCATTTAAAGTCCCTCACTCCTACAGACTCAAAGTCCCTCACTCCTACAGACTCATTTAAAGTCCCTCACCCTTCTACAGACTCATTTAAAGTCCCTCACCCTCCTACAGTCTCATTTAAAGTCCCTCACTCCTACAGACTAATTTAAAGTCCCTCACCCTCCTACAGTCTCATTTAAAGTCCCTCACCCTCCTACAGTCTCATTTAAAGTCCCTCACCCTCCTACAGACACATTTAAAGTCCCTCACCCTTCTACAGTCTCATTTAAAGTCCCTCACCCTTCTACAGACTCATTTAAAGTCCCTCACCCTCCTACAGACTCAAAGTCCCTCACCCTCCTACAGACTCATTTAAAGTCCCTCACCCTCCTACAGACTCATTTAAAGTCCCTCACCCTCCTACAGACTCATTTAAAGTCCCTCACCCTCCTACAGACTCATTTAAAGTCCCTCACCCTCCTACAGTCTCATTTAAAGTCCCTCACCCTCCTACAGACACATTTAAAGTCCCTCACCCTTCTTGACGCACTTGTACAGCTTCTTGCTGAGTTTCCTGGAGGCCAGAGGCGCGGAGATCGCGTTCACGTTCCCGATCAGCTCCTGATAAGACTTCTCGTTCCCGCCGGCGGCTTCTTCTCCGTCCGCGGGAACTTTGTCCTTCTTCACTTTAGTCATTTCGGATCGAACAGTGGGATCGGAGCCGATAATGATCGATACGTGTTGAGCAGCGACGAGCCGGTAACAACACGCTGTGTTCAGACGCCGCACGTGTTAAGACTCTGTCACTTCCGTTTGTCTGAACGGAAACACAGCAGCGCCCAGCGGCTCGGAGGGGGAACGACAGCCTGGCCTTTCAAAATAAAACCCTCGGTACGAAACAGATTTAAAAATAAGACAATGTTTGGAAAATGAGAGTCATTTATTTCTTATAAATGTATGATGTAGTAATCCTCCTGAAGAGTAAACTTCAGGTAACAGTCACAGGAGGCCCGCTTTGTCTTCTTCATTAAGACGTATACGTTTTTATTTCAAAGATAACAGACGCATTTTATAAGAATACAGAAAAAAGAAATATAAAAAAACTGGCTCAAAAAACGTTTGATTATTATACAATCACATTTTCCTCCACCGACCAATCAGGCCGTGTGGAGGAGCAGTGATGTCACAGTGATGGCGTCATCAGCGCTGGATGATGTCACTCAGTACGGTGGGAATCCTCCTGCTCTTCATCTCTGTGGAGATTTGACCCCAGACACAGGACGGACAGAGGGTGGAGCACAAACAGTCTCTGCACAGGCTGCCCTGAAGGACACACACACACACAAATGAAGAAGATCACAAACAGTTAGTGTTTGAATATTTGACACAGGACAACACAAACAGTGTTTTTGTCCTCACCTTGATGCCGTAGCGATGGCGAGCAGATGTCCTCATGGACATGGTGATGGGACGGAAGCAGCCGAAGACGTCCAGCAGGGGGAGACACAAACACTGACCGAACTGTTTAGAGGTTTTACAGGCGAAGCAGGGACAACACCAGAACAGACAACAACCTGCACAACAAAACAACGCAACGTTAACACAACTTCAACATTAACACAGACAACTTTTGAACCAAATGTGTGGTTGTGTACAGTTTGCGTTTTTTTTTGTTGTGCTAATGTCACTTTGTCATTTAATACATTTTGTGTTGGTATGAACAGATTCTCAACTTCCTGTGTTTATAACACAAACTGTGAACAGTGAAGACTTCACTCTCTCATCCATCTTGGTGTGTGTGTGTGTGTGTGTGTGTGTGTGTGTGATGTCTCTGTACACTGTTTGGTGTTATGCCAGCAATCACAGATCCCAGACGCCCAATCAGCTTCATCATAGGACATGATCGGAGCCTGAGGCCACATCCTCGTACCTGACACACAACTGTGTGAACAAACTACACAACAACCACGAATACACAAACACAAGAAGAGAGCAAGGCAGAGAGAGAGAGAGATAATAGATAATCTGATCAAATCATCTTTATACATCTTTACAGATTAAAACCTGACAAACACCAGAGAAGAAGAAGAAGAAGAGCTCTTACCTGTGTGAACGTCGGGCTGAGACTGATTCAGCTGCTCTGATTGGACGAGGTGTCAGGTGAACCTGACAAACTGGTCGGACTGGAGGGAAGATGTCCTGACAGACACATTCCCACATTCACACCGACTCAAACTCACTGTCCCTGAACAACACATCATGTGTGATGTCACTGTGTCATTTAATAAACACTCATTAGAATGATCAGCTGAAGCTATTATTTTGTAACAAAAAAATGATTCAGCTCGTTGTTACCACTCGTTTTTTTAATTTGTTGTGATGTTGAATCTTCTTCAGGTTCAGACTCGTCTTGATCAGCTCACTTCCTCCCCCATGTGGCTCTGGACTCACACCAGCCTCTTCTTCTTCTCTTCCTTTAATCTGCAGGGTTTTTATCACCAGTTTCAGCCTCTTTCACTGGTCAGTTTGTGTTTCACAGCTCCTGAACGGTGGAACGAGCTCCCCAATGACATCAGGACAGAAAGTCTACACATCTTCCACTGCAGACTAAAGACACACCTCTTCAGACTACACCTTGAATAAAAGTTGTAACTAACAATTTAGTAGCACTTAAATGTCTCTTACTTATAGAACTTTGTAGTTTGGCTTTCTTGAAGAAATTGTACTTTCTTGATTCTTGTTGTTCTGGGTTTGTTCCCTCGTGGTTGATGCACTTATTGTGAGTCGCTTTGGATAAAAGTGTCAGCTAAATGAAATGTAATGTAATATACGATAAGTGGTCTCAGACTCAGACTAGTGTCACCAACACGTTTTAGTTTTAAAACTCGTCACTGTTGCTATGGTTACACCTGCTGGAGTTTCCAGCCTCTGAATCAGAGACTTGTGTAAACTGATCTCGTTTTAGTTTGAAAACTCTGGGTTTGTATTTGAGTCTGAACAGGAACTGAGACTTTAGTAAACGATGACTCAGACGTTCTCTTCCTGATTGGTTCTCATCAGTCACATGACTCGACGACCAGCGCTGAACACGAAGCTAACACTTCCTGTCAGTAACAGTTCCACCTCGTCGTCGCTCAGAGAAAAGAAATCCCTGCTCCGACTCTTCATCATCACTGCTCCTCCTTCAGAGGAGTTTCTGTTACTAAGCAACCAGCTGCAGAGGAGACATCTACTTCCTGTTTACATCACATGACCAGTGACCAGCGAATGGTCATGTGACATCTGTTTTCAGGTGTGTTGGTGTGGACGGAGGTGGTTTTAGTTTTAAAACGCTGGTTTAACATGAACACGTGTCGTTGTGCGTCTCAGTGCGTTCAGTAGGTGAACGAGGCGTCTGTGGCAGCTTTTAAATCACTTGTCACTGATTTATTAACGTTGAATCTGCTCTGTCATAACTGTTCTTAACTTTTTGTAGCTGTCGTCCTGTTTCTGATTTAAGTCTGAAATGTTCTGTAACACTGTGATGTTGATCAATTCTCACGGGTTAGGAAACTCTTTTATTGTCAAATGAAACTGTTTAGACACACAAATACAAATCAGTCGTGTCCACATGTTTAAGGTATAAAATGTGACAGATCAGAGAAACGTAGCAGCAACAGCCGACGTCTCTGCTCGTTTACACCTCGACGAAAAGGCTGGAGATGTATAATAAGATCATTGGGTTATAGAAGACGAAAATAATGGTAGTGATGATCAAGACGCCAAACAGAGATGCATTGATGATGTTGAGTTTGCGGGCGGTGGAGCTGTGGTGTCGGGCACCAACCATATCTCCAACCATCTTCCGGTCTCTGGCCTGAAAGAACCAAAGCATTTTCATTTTCAAAGTTGATTCATCATCAAACAAAACAATTACAAAAACTGAACTGAGCTCAATCTGATCATCTTATTTTCAGTCAGTGTACATGTGTTGTTAGGTGTGTTAGTGTGGACGGAGGTGGTTTTAATTTGAACTGTATCAGTGTGGGTGGAGCCTCAGTCTGTGTTACAGGCTTTTCTCCTCTCACAGTAAAGGTCTTTTCACACCAAGTCCGTATTTTTCATTTTTCAAACCATCATCCAATAAAACTCCTCGCACACTGAAACCTTGCACAGCGAGTCTGAGGTGTTTTATTATTCTGTTTGTTCTAAGTGGAGCAGTGAGGAGGATTTGGTCGTCCTCTCACTTGTTGAAACATTGGCTCCGTCCGATCCTGAGCAGCCGTCAGGGACAAGGAGAATTTCTTCTTCTGAACAACGAGCTGAGAAATGATCCTGATTGTTTCCAAGTCTATTTGAGTGGTGCAGTTTGATTTGCTACCAGCTCGGAGACCACACATCAAGGAGAAGAAAATGAATTTCTGTGGTCCAGTTGATTTCGGAGTCAGTATTTAAACATGATTGACTCAACTTGAGGTTGTGTTTCTTTTAAAACGTGTGACAATTTTGCACGAACAATACTTAGACTTGGTTTGTAAAGGCAGCCGACTGAATGATCTAACACGTCACACATGAACTCACCTTGACCGAGCAGATGAGAGCTGCCAGTCCGAGGCAACACATGTTTGCGTAGAAAAAACTGAGTATGGACCAGATGAAGTGGTCCTGAGGGGGCTTAGTGGTGATCTCCACAGTGGTATGGTCAACCACTACAGGTCCAACAGGCTTTCCAGGCTGTCCGCCCTGTCCAGAAGGGCCAAACTGTCCAGGAGGGCCAAACTGTCCAGAAGGGCCGAACTGTCCAGGAGGGCCGAACTGTCCAGAAGGGCCAAACTGTCCAGAAGGGCCGAACTGTCCAGAAGGGCCGAACTGTCCAGAAGGGCCGAACTGTCCAGAAGGGCCGAACTGTCCAGGAGGGCCGAACTGTCCAGGTGGGCCGAACTGTCCAGGAGGGCCAAACTGTCCAGGAGGGCCGAACTGTCCAGGCTGATCAGGGTACCCACTATACTTCCCCTCAGACAGTGGAACAGCCTCACCTCTCTGACAATCAGGATCCATTTCTGTCAGATAGAACAAACAGTACACAAGTAAAAAAATGTCCTGAAGAGTTTTCAGATTCACTTCATGTTGTGCATGCAACACATCCTCCTCCTCCAGTGTCACATTTTAAACCTTTAAAACATGAGCAGCCACATGGAAAAAACGTTCACGTCTGACCTGCTCTAGTCCGTTGATGAAGAGTCACACACGTCTGGATGAAGGACCCTGAAACACCAGAGAGGAAGGGGCCAATACTTTATTGGTACCTTCTGTATGTACCTTCTTAAGACTGTGATCGAACCACCGACCTTCAACCACAGCCGCTTCTCATTTTTAACCCTCACCGAACTAAATTCTGATATACTCACTAACTAACTAACGACCCGTGGACATGCACGTGATCATCTCTCAGTACGTTTGTTCTTCTATCTTAGTGAGGACACTCATTTACATAGTACATTCCCGAGCCCCTAACATTAACCATCTAAACTAAATGTCTAAACCTAACTCTAACCTAAACCTGAACCTGATTCTAACCCTCAAACAGTCAAATAAAAGTGAGGACTGGTCAAAATGTCCTCACTCTGTAGGGTCTTTGCTTAAAATGGTCCCCACAGAGATATGAGTACAGGAACATGCACGTGCACATCCACCCACACACACGTGCACACACACTGAACTGATGTAATAGGCTGGGAATGCTATGCATTTAGTTTTTATTCTAACAGATACCCCCCTAGTTTTTGAAAGACAACTGAACTATTCTAACAGTTTCACATGACAATACTACTCCACGTCAGTAGGTGGTGCTGTTGGTACAGCGGTGGATCCTGAAGGGAGAACGTAAACACAGGCTCAGCGCATGCGCAGATCATAATAAATGAGTTCAGCCTGAGCAAGACGTTAAACTTAGTCTCCTCCCTTCTTCAATCCCCAGAGACTATTTGTATCTGTTGGTTACGCAGCGCTTCCTGGACGGTGTAACCCTTGCTGCCGGTCCAGATGTCCCCACGAAGAAGAAACATGAAGAACAAAGAGACTAAACAAGGTTTAAACAACAGAAGAAGAGAGACGATCCTACCTCAGCCACAGACCTCGGACACTGATCTGCTGCTCTGATAGGACGAGGGGAGCGTTACGTCATCACCACCATCATCTTCATCATTAGGAAAAACAGGAAGGGAAACTGGGATCTGCTAACGGTGTTTATACAGACCGTGAGAGACTGGGTATGAAGATGATCACTGACTGTATATAAATATGGAGGACGATACATGACTTAAGTATAAATAAATAAATGTATAAATAAATACAGAAATAAATAGAAAAGGAAATAAATACAGAAATGTCTGAAATATATTTCCACATTTCGGTGACAATGTAATACATAAATAAATAAATGTGGAAATATATTTCAGACATTTCTGTATTTATTTATACTTAAGTCATGTATCGTCCTCCATATATAAAGACCATCAGTGACTGTATATGAAGACAATTAGTGTGGTATTGGTCAATGTTACTCACAACAGTTGATTGACATGTATGTTTAGCCAATAGGAAACCCCTATGTTGGTAGGTTGTGGACCAATAGGATGAGACAGTGAATGTGGGGTGCGGGGTCAGAGTTGGAAGTGGGGACGCCAATAAACATGTCAATGTTAGTACACAGTCTGTCTCACGTGCATTATTAAGTGAACTCAACAATTAGTGACTGTATATAAAGACCATCAGTGAATATATAGAACAAGTATTTACTACAAAGCAACAGCTGTGTGGAGAGGAAACGTTGTTGTGTCCCAGTTGCTGTCATTGTTCAACAGAAATCCTTCGAGTCATCATCTGATAAACTGTTTATTAACAATCTGATAAATACATGAAATCCTGTTGTGACATGTCGTCTCTCACTGAAAACAACTGACGCTCATTACCCATGAGCCTCGTGGGTTGTTACTCCTCTTCTACTAAATGCCCAGCACTGTGACATCAGAGGTCTGGAATGTCCATGTCCACACTGTCTCTGATGCTGTGTGGGATGGACCTGACCCCAGGCAGGTTCGTGGGCGGAGCTTCACGCTTCAGGGGCTGTTCTCGTACACACCTCTGGCGACGCCTTCTTCAATCTGATAAATGTTCTCGACTGCAGAATCCCGATTTTGGAGCTGCAGTGTGGAACTGAACTGGATAGAACTGTTGAGCTGCTGCTGACGGCTGAAAGACAAAGATAAACTAGCTTGTGACGGATGTAGGAAAACCTTCGTAGAGATTTCGGTTTTTGATCTTCATGGCCCACGGAGAACATCTTCTTCCTGTGCTGTGTAGATTGTGTCCTCTGATGGAGGCGGCCTCTGAATTGAGGCACTTTTTTTTTGACATTTCAATGATAAATTCAACGAGAAATATTCAACCAGAATATTTCTCGTTGAACATGTTTTGAATTCAAATCATCATGTTGTTGCCAAATCAAGAAAATAAATAATCTCTGCGTTTCTTCATCAATAATGTGCCTCATGGTTTCCTCTCATGTCTGAGTTTCAGTTTGACAAACGGAATCGGCTGAATCGTGTGAAGACGACGCTGAGAGGACTGGTGCAGTGGTTACATGTGTTGATGAGACATGAGGTGTTCCCCACCTTGAGGTCAAACTGAAGATTAGTGAAGTCTCTGCTGAGTCATAATTTTACAACAAAGAGAAGCACCAAGCGCCTGTAAAAGAAACGTTCAAATGTGTTTCTCACTCTGAGTCTCAGGATGAAACTTACACTTTGTAGAGTCGCATCCATTTTCTCACTAGAGAAACAAAACAGGCAGAAACAACAGGAAGTCTTTACTACAAAACCATGAAGAAGAAACTCACACACAAATCTAAAAACATCCATGTTGATTATCTATTTAATTTTCTTTCAATTTCTTTATCTATCTTAAACTGATAATGTGGAGATTCTTTTATTGTAATAAATCATCTGACTGAATATTTAATTTTCACTGGATGGAAGTGTTTATGAAATTGTGCACTGTTTAGTGACTCTGTGATGGTCGACTGAGCGCTGGGTCGTAGGGCTGACGTCACTGAGGTGAGCGCCGCCATGATGGACTGAACTTACCGAGGATGACGACTCCGGCCGCTGTGACCAAAACTATCAACCCGAACATGACACACACCAGAGCCACGGTCACACTGCTGCTCTCCTGCTGCTGTAACACACACACAAGCACACTGAAGTTCTTGTGAATAATTATTTTTAGCCTTAGCAGTGACAGTGAATCTTTATGTCTCACTCTGATGACGCTGCTAAAGGTGGAAGACAGGACGGTTTGTGTGGCGTTCATGTGACCTGCAGGAAGAAGAAATGAAGGCAGACGATGAGGCTTCTCCATCATTTAGTGTGTGTGTGTGTGTGTGTGTGTGTGTTGGAGGACCTGCAGTGTGTGTATCGGTTGTCTGCAGTGTGGACGTCTCTGAGTTCACTGATGTGGTCGTCTGTGGAGCTGAAACATCAACACACAACATGAAGCATCAGCACAGAATGACAGAGATCCTCTCCTGGTCTGAAGCCCAGAAAAATCTTCCTTTCGCAAAATCATGTGACATCGTGATCAGTCACTCAACTTTTTTCAAGGAGCTTAAAGGTTCCTTCGGACCCAGACACCACTGTGGAATCACTTAAAGATCAGATGAATTACACTTCTGATGCATCAACAACTGACGGCTAAAACAAGCTGTTCCACTCCAGTCCTCCAGGTGGCATAATGTTGAACACTATAGTAAACATGGAGATTTACATCGAGCTGCCGTCGATCAGAAAAGAGATGAAGTAACAAAGTTTATTAAAAAACCCTGAAATAAAACAATGATGTGTTGGACCAATGAGGCATCTTCAACGCTGCAAGCCCCACCCCTGAGGTTCCTGTCTCACCTGAGTCAACAGTCAAATCAAAGTGGTGTTTGGCATCATTGAACAAGCCGGGGATGTCCACTCTGCAGCCGTATTGTCCAGCGTCCGACTCTGTGACGTTCAGGATGGTCAAGGACACGTCCCCCTGGTCCAATCGTCCCAGCAGCTGATACCTGCTGGACCTTCTGCTGTCCTTTATCACGCTCAGCTCGTCTGTGGCGATGAGCAGATTGTTGCATTTAGAAAATGGTAGTTTTCCTCGATTCCAGCAAACTGACAGCGGCTTGCGATTCTTCATGTCGTAGCAACACGGCAGAGTGACGCTGCCACCGGCTCGGCCTGCAACTCTCCTGCTGCTGCCACCTTCACCAACTGAGGACACAGACACAGACTGAATTTACTCTTTGTGGCAACAGTGTGTGGACATGTTGTGTAGTCAGTGTTTGTGAAGCAGCAGGTTGTTGGGTCCGACCCGTTCACACCAACAGGAACATGTGGGAACATCCAGGTGAGGGGCGGAGCCTGTAGAGCAGCAGGAGGCGGGACATGACGTATAAACTCTGCTGTGGAAAGATCAGTGTTGTTGTTTCCAGCTCATCCACACCGGCGTCGGCCCTCATCACCAAAAGATCTGGAACCTCCTCGTGTTTCCAAGTTGACGTCTTCGTCTTCTACGTGTACGGCTCCTCTTCTTCATCCTGAGATGTTTGTGTTCTTCCAGTTTCACGTCATGTGTTAGAAACCTCATCAACACGTCCACTCGCTCACTGGGAAGCTTCCACACATTTAACAGTAAAATGTGCAGAGCAATACACAAACAGCTCCTTCAGAACATTTCGGGAACTGAGAGAAGCTTCTGTGTCTCTGTGTTTGTGATGAAGATAAAAATAAAACCTGCAGCTCTGTGGTTCCTTGTCAGCTGATGTTGGATTTATCGAATTGAAATAGAACATCTCTTAGTTTCACTGTGACATCATAATCACAAACATACGCATTATAATGAAAACTAATATTAACATAATGATACTAACTAATATTAACTAATAACTAACATTATGATACTGACCCATATTAACATGAACAAGAAAACTGAGTCAAACTGAAAAAAGTCAGGAGAAAATCTTTTACAAATAAATTACATGAACATTAACCAGTGTTTAATGATCAGTAACTTTATTAAAACCAGACATCTGATCGACAGGAGACTGACGAAGATGTGAAATCACACGTACCTGAGAGCACAGCGAGCAGCAGCAGCAGCTTCATGATGACAAAGTGGCATCGCACACTAACGCCACACATTTAAACACACAACTGCTGTGAGTCACCACAGCTGCACACACACTGTAAAAAGGTTCCTCTGTTAGTTCACCAGCCTCTGCAGGAAAATAAACTAAATAGTATGCTATTATCTATATATCTCTATCTATCTCTATCTCTATATATCTATCTATTTCTATCTATCTCTATCTATCTCTCTATTTCTATCTCTCTATCTCTCTATCTCTATCTATCTCTATATATCTATCTATCTCTATCTATCTATCTATCTATCTATCTATCTATCTCTATCTATCTATCTATTTCTATCTATCTATCTCTATCTATCTATCTATCTCTATCTCTATCTCTATCTCTCTATCTATCTCTATCTATCTATCTATCTCTCTATCTATCTCTATCTATCTATCTATCTATGCAGGACAGATGGTTGTGGTCAAGACCTGACTTCCTCATGTCGACATACACAGGCTGCTTCCTGATATCCGAGCAGGGGTGGCCCTGCTGTGGCTGCAGCTCAGACTCAGAGTTTCACTTCCACTGAACTTCACGCTGTAAAAGGCCCAAACTGAGATGTTTGCAGGTATTTTCAGGAATCAAGAATCATGAAGTTGATGCTTCATTGTTGTCATCATGTGAATTATATGAGTTTCACCTGCTTCTGCTCTTTTAGATAGAGAGAGAGATTTCCTCTCCTCATCATTGTGGTTTTTCAGATTGAGATCAGGATGATTACACTCAAACAGCCCCAACTTGTGCTCGTGCTCAAACGTTGTGCTTGCACTTTTGTCGCTTGGTTGAGTTCCTGTGCTGCAGCTTCAGCTCTTCTCCTCACTGTGCTTCTCTGTTCGTTAAACATTTACTCCCAGATTTAATTTTTTGCTCTTACTTCTCTTTTCGTGCAACTTGTCTGTGAAAATTCTCCAACCAGTAGAACGACAGGTGTAGTGACGATAAAATGAAATTGTCCTGCACTTGTTGTGGGTACGTTAGCGTTATGTCTTTCTTTGTTATACCCAGGTGCTAGGATGCTAACTCAATAGCCTCTGTGGCTCCTGACAGCAGCATTAATATTAATGTCCATGCCGCTGTTGCCGTAAACCCATGTGTTCACCACTTCCCACATCCAAACCACAAGCTCATGAGCACAAGAGAAGATAGAAAATATTTAATAAACACATTTCTAATGATTAAAAACCATATGGAGACTGAAATAATTTGCTGTCTTCCCGGGTGGGAGCTGAGAATTCATTCTCTAATGTAGTTCTAAACCATGACGGACAAACAAACTACGGCAGATAACGATGTCCTGGGTTCCACCAGGTTCCACCAGGTTCCACCAGGTTCCACCATATCAAGCCATGAAAACGTTGAGAAGTTTTTAACATATGTTTTCCACATACAGACAGACAGAGATTTCTGGAATTATTCAATAGATAAATAATAGACTTTAATGTTCAGAACAACAGCAGCACTTTATTATTATTATTATTATTACTGCTACTATTATTAATATTCTATAGATCAGGTGTTAATTTTCAGGTAAAATCACAGGTGAACTAGAAAAGTTTATTTCCGCTGAAGTTCCAGAAACAGACAGGTAACAACTGTTCTGTGGTCAGGGTCTCCCCCAAAAGAGGATCATGTGAGGACGATAATCAATCACATGACCAATCAGCAGGACTCAATAACAGATGCTGTTGCACGTGCTCTTTATCTCAGGGTTTAAAGCGCCCCCTGGTGTTTGAATGTCTGAAAACACAGTTTCTACTTGTTATACATGAGTTTACCAACAGACATAGAAGATACAATATATTCACACAGAGAACGTAAAGAGTGATTATTAAAACAACCACAAAGATAAAAAGCTATTCTCTAAACTCAGGTAACTCAGGTAACCAAACAAACACGGGTTGTGTCTCAGGTGTCTACACTGAGGTGTTTCCCTCCTCCTCATCTGATTGGCTGAGCCCCTTGTCAGCTTCTGGTCTCTGGCTCCACCTCCACACTCCTGTACACACGTGAAATGATGAAACAACACGTTTATCCTGATTACATCATGTCATATAAAACATATGTTTGTGTGTGTGTGTGTGTGTGTGTGTGTGTGTGTGTGTGTGTGTGTGTGTGTGTGTGTGTGTACTGACTGTAGGCAGCAGTCAGCAGCGACATGGGGATGAAGATGATGAACGACAGTCTCAGTGTGTTTCCAATGAACGTCTGTAAACTGGTCACCGGCTGCTGAACCGGTGACTGTCAACAAACAAACAAACAAACAAACAAACATGTTTACTCTTCTGAGTGAAGAGTGAAACCTGAGTGACGCTGCAAAGACGAGCAGACGTTTGTTGGTTGTCTGTTTTTTTAAATGAATCAATGTAACTTTGTTTGACGTCTAAATGTAAAATCTTTTTATTCATCTCGTTGATTAAATTGTTTCTAATTTCATGAGTTGAATTATATGATTCTGTTTTTACTGTTGTTACTCTGTAGATTATTATCAGTGATCAGTGAGGTTCTGGTTGGATTACGTCTTGGAGCTTAAACGATCAATCGATTTATTGACAGGAACCTCTGATGGTTAAAGAGAATCATACTGGTCACGTCTTGCTCGTTTCTACCTGAACCAGCGCCACCATTGGCTCTGTGGGGTGGGTGACATCACTTCCTTGTTCCTCTGTCCGGCATTGTATTGTGTCACCTGGAAAAAGGTGAAAACAAACAAACAGTCAATGACATAATGTGATGTTTCACTCTTCGGCCCCTGTACTGACATCTACCAATAGAGGGCAGCTCAGAGTCTGAACACACTGACCAAAGACAATGGATGAAGATGGACAACAAAAAAATAAAATCATCTGGATCACCCCCTGGTGGCTGCAGATACCGCGGCTCCACTCCGTGATCAGCACTGCACCCTAACCCCCACAGACTCTGACTGTGTCCGAAATCACTCACATTACTCACTGTAAAATAAACATGTACTTTACTGTCAGGTTTTCTATCGTCCAACGTTGTTGTTCTATCGTCATATCCTACGACAATGGCAGTTTAGACAAGATGGCAGCGTTTGTATGCAAGATATTTTATCTACACGTACAGTGGGAGGACGTGGAGACCTTCGTGTCCGCTCAGGGCTCCCGTAGCTTAACCAGCATCAGTGTCAGTCCCGTACTTACCGGTGGCAGTGTGTGGTGCGTTCAGGTCCTCGGCGTCCTCGTTGTCAGAGACCGGAGAGCGAGCTGCAGAACGACAGACGGGAGATGAGCAGATTCTGGTTGTCATGGTGAAACTAACGGATGAACTGGTGGTGAATCTGTGAACATACGGCTGATGATGATGAGGTGAATGGTGGCGGTTTGGTCGTTGAACAGACCGGGCAGCTGAACTCTGCAGTGATAGAAACCAGAGTCTGATGGACGAGAGGGGAAGATGGACAGAGAGGAGGTGGAGGATGGAGAGAACCTGCAGAGGAGAGGAGGGTGAGGAAACAGGAAATACACTGGGCTCCAGAATACTTCCTTGAGGAACATCTTAATTAATACCCGGAGTAGTAATGCAGTAATTGAATATTATGTAGCCAGATTACAAAAATAAATTATGATCGTAATCAAAGGTTTTAGTTAAATCTTATTTTCATCATGACGACCCTAGTCACCTGTACGACTTCCTGTACGAGACGTCGTCTCCGGCCATGTTGATCAAAATGTTGTGGCAGGTGAAGAGTGACGGCTCCCCCCTCCCCCAGCACACCTCCACACCGCTCCGCTTCACTGCCTCCGACCGACACGGCAAAGTCACTCTCTGCCCGGCTGTGCCCACCACCGTCTCCGTGGTGGCTAGTGACACACAGGCCAGCGCTAAAAGAAACTGCGTTTACTCCAAAGTCCACCAGGTGCTGCTGTGAACTCAAACTGTAAATAAAGATGGTCACCTGTGAAACAGGTGAAAACAAAACCCAACAGTCAACAGGCTGAGACTCACCTGTGAGGACACAGATGCAGGTGAAGATGTGGAGAAGCAGCGACGGCATGTTGTTGTGTTTCAGATGGAGGGACGACAGACAGACAACAGATGGACAACTCACTCATTTTACTTCCCTTTTTCCACTCGTCCTGATATTTATAGACTGAAGTTGTGAAACACGTCTGAAATAAGTCTGTGAAACAAAGAACAGAGTTTGTTTCACATCACGTTGATACGTCAGAAATGTTTTTTGTTGTTGTTTCCTGTGTTGAGTCTGAAGCTTCAGTGACATTCACAACATAATAACAAAGTACTTAAGCTAACTGCTAGCACTTGATACCATTGATCACAACATTCTGATCAATAGACTAATGAATCGACTCCAGTGTTTCTTTGTTCTCTGTGGTTTAAAGAAAAGACTCCTTCATTGAAGCCTCCTTGTGACCATGATCACAACCTGATCAGTTTCAGTTAAACATCAGAGACACGTCAGCTTCACGTCTGTTTCTTCAACATCCTGTTTACTGATGTATCATAACTCTCTGTCCACAGTCTGACCACTGGAGGTCAGCAGCAGCCCGTGAGGCAGGGAAACACACGCTCACGCACACACACACACACACACACACACACACTGATATGATTCTTGTCTAATCACATTCCTGCAGCAGAAGCATGAAAACATGTTGACTCAACATAATGAAGAGGTCACATGACCGTCTGACTGAAACATGACAACATCGTATTGATGTCCAACAGAAACATCCAGTATGAAAACTTAGAGGAGCTGTTTTAACTTCACCTCCTGTTCACACCTGTAAACACACGTTCACACATTTACAGTTTTTCTCGACTGCTTAAGCACGATTTTGAAAACAGGGACCGTTTTTTCAAAACACGACACACAATGAGCAGAACACCTCAGATCCTTTGCAAAATGAAACACTCTTGTAAAAACTATACACTAATTTATCAAAACCATATTTTGTTACCATATGAAGACTTCATCCTGTTTGAGCCAGTGACACACTGCTGCTGCTGACCTAACGCACTTTGAGCAATTCTACGTCTCAGTGATTAGAGTACTGTAAGTGAAGTACACAGAGAAAGTGCAAATATACAATAAATTCACCAAACACGACACAAGACCACTGCTGCAGACTGAAGAAAATATCATTTATTTCTCTCCATATTCCCAAATCAGTCAACATGTCAACCTGGAGAATCACAACAAAACATGTCCCAGTCTTCATGCTACTACAGTCGTGTGCATAACACTGTAAGCTCAGCAAATATCAGACCACCAGAAGATTCTGTTTCCAGTACAGGTTTCAATGACAGTAAAAGAAAAGAACAAAACAAATATCTGAAACAAACTGAAAATACTAGACATTATCTCTTCTCCCAGCTGGATCTGGCCAGAGAATTTCATCAACATCACAGGCGATAACCTCATTGGCAAGACAACGTGGGAAGAACCGCCTTGAATGTTGAATCCTGTGTTTCTGGATCTTTTTCTTACAGTAACCATGACAACGAACGTCCTTCAATCTCATCGAAAGTGTAAATTTAACTGAATCAAACTGAACCAATGAGACGCTTCGATTAACGTGTTCAGTGTTGTAACCATGGAGACAAACGGTCGCTCGGGTCAAAGTATACTCACCAGATAAATACAATGAGATGTGTTTAAAAAATATATATTTCAGTAAACCTGAAGCCATCCATAGTATTGTAGTAGTAATATGTGCAAATCTTATTGAACTGGAGTCTTTGATTCAATGAATCATCACAAAAACATGAAAAATCCAAACTTTTCATTCAGTCTTTTGGATGAATCTGATTTGTTTGTGTCTGACTAGCTGTTCTTGTGTTTCTGTTTGGATTATGATGCATTCAACATATTATAAATATATATATACAGTATATATATATTTATATATATATAAATAATATATATATACTGTATATTAGAAATATTCAGACATATCATGTTTTTTTTACATTCATTACATCAACTGACAGAAAGTTATTAGTGAAAAGAAACTTGTGTTTGTTCTGTTTCGACCCTGAAGGGGTTGACTGTTTGTTTCTGTTGCATGCTGGGAGCTCTGGGGACTGCTCCGCCTCCTGACGGCCCGGCGGTTTCATCACTGCGTGTCCAGTTACCACGGCAGCGTTAATGAGCGTTAATGTCCCTGAACACAGGGGAAGGTTAATGAGCTGTTACCAACAAAACACTTATCAACAGTTTCTGATGTAATTTTCCTGAGGGAGAACAGACATGTTTATCAGAGCTGACACCAGGGGGCAGTAATCTGCAGGGACTCATCTACAACTGACAGGAAGAAGAACCAGACACACAAATAACAAAAACATGTTTAGAACTTTATCACTTTGGTAAATACACACATTTTATTCCAGAAAGAAAAGAAGGAACTGACCACTGGTGGATTCAATGTCTTTGTGCTAAGCTAGGCTAACAACATTCTTGATGCACAGAGATGATGAAATGTATAAATAGACATCATCACTGATAAACTGATAGTTCACACCTGGTTCACTCCTCCGGTTCACACCTGGTTTACGTCCAGTTCACATCTGGTTCACATCTGGTTCACACCTGGTTTGCCTGCAGGTGTGAAAGTGAAGAGAAGGTCGTCTCCAGCGAGCGACTTCCTGTCCGTCGGCCCCTGAACACTGCTTTTGATTCTATCAACCTGCTGGTCACTGAGACTCCTGGGAAATCACACACACACACACACACACACACACACACACACACACACACACTCCCCCCCCCCCCCCTCTCTCTATTAAAGATGAATTATCATTTTAATGTCAGTCGACCTCCTCAGCTTGGTCGGAGCTGGAGAATCGAACCTGAACATGTGGCCGCTCTCTGTCGTCTCCGTGGTGACGACAGCTGCTTTTTCAGGTTTTTTATTCATCGATAATTAATAATAATTCATTAATAAAACAAATCATCACTTTTTCCCTTTACAGATTTTTTTCGATTGCATAAACACTAAAATCTAAAGTATGACACAACTATGAAAACCTTACACTCAAGGAGCCCGGATGTGCACCACTATCAGCACAATGTCAGACGCACACAGTGATCTGCAAAACACTGAACACACTTGTACACATTAGACACTGACGTATATCATGATGTCACTTCCTTGCAATTCCAAAGCACTGACTGTCAAATGATGCAACACATTATCATCTGGGACAATGTGTCATTCCACCGCTCTGCTCTGGTCCAGAACTGGTTTCAACACCATCCACAGTTTACAGTACTACACCTTCCACCATACTCTCCGTTTCCAAACCCAATCAAAGAGTTTGTCTCGGCACGGCGGTGGAGGGTTTACGATCTCCGGCCCCAGGCTCAGGTACCCCTCATTGGAACCTGAACTGGATACAGACTTTTCTGTTTGTCTGATATTTGCTGAGCTTGTTTTGTTGTGATTCTCCAGGTTGACATGTTGACTGATTTGGGAATGATATTTTCTTCAGTCTGCAGCAGTGGTCTTGTGTCGTGTTTGGTGAATTTATTGTATATTTGCACTTTCTCTGTGTACTTCACTTACAGTACTCTAATCACTGAGACGTAGAATTGCTCAAAGTGCGTTAGGTCAGCAGCAGCAGTGTGTCACTGGCTCAAACAGGATGAAGTCAAATGAAACGTGTGTGTTTGTGTGTCGTGTTTTGAAAAACCGGGCCCTGTTGTAAAAACCGTGCTTAAGCAATCGAGAAAAACTGTAAAGCATCACTGTAACTGATGAACAGCGCCCCCTGCAGCCACACATGGTGAACTCTGCTGGTGTCTGTGTCTGATGAAGTGAATCAATGTGTTGACTGTGTTGTGGTTATTACCCATGATCCTCTGCTTCCTGACCCTGAAGACCTGCTGCTGTAACAAATCCACCGAACTCTGTTCAGAACTCTTCATGTTTTAACAGTTTCCTGCTGAACAGTGGAGATAAACTCTGGTTGTTAGTAACTTCAGAGTGTTTCTAACTGATCTCAGTTCAGCTTCACTCTTCACCTGCAGCTGGTTGTGACAGTTGAAGCTGTGACTCAGTCAGTTCTTCTCTCAGGAGATGGAACCCACTCAGCAGAGTCACAGAGAACAGACGCTCAGGGAGAGAAGGAGGAAACTTTCTCCTCCTCACACTCACACGTCAGACTCACTTTCATCAAGCTGCTGGTTTCAGGTAGAAAAGTTTAAACCTGAACTCTGATGATGTTCAGGTTAATTCCCAGTTGATCCCAGTTTCCTGCCCCTGGTGACGACTTCTCTATAAAAGTGGCTCCAGCTCCTGGTTTCAGCAGAAGTTTGTTCTCTCTGTGTTTGATAACTTCACAGAAACTGAAGGTGACGTTCATCTGTTTTAATGTTTTATTTAAATCCTCTTTCATTTCTAATGTTCTTCCTGATTTATCATCTGCAGTTAAAACTCTGTTTATTGAAACCGTGTGAAAACTGATCCGTGAGCTTTTGT
Source organism: Verasper variegatus (assembly GCA_026259375.1). Lineage (NCBI taxonomy): Eukaryota > Metazoa > Chordata > Actinopteri > Pleuronectiformes > Pleuronectidae > Verasper > Verasper variegatus. Next base: position 637,145 of record CM048051.1, read on the forward strand.
TCGCAGGTTGATGGAAAACTTCACGTTGAACAGCGTCACCCTGCAGCTGGAGGGGTTAAAGGTCACACAGGTTTCTGTCTACCCAGTCTTCTTCTTCTTCTTCCTCTCCTACATCCTCATCATCTTAGCAAACATCGGCATCGTGGTGCTGGTGTTCATAGATAAGAACCTTCACCAGCCCATGTACCTGCTCTTCTGTAACCTGCCCGTCAATGACAGTCGTGGGAAACTCCATCATGTTGCCCCGGGTGCTGTCAGACATCCTGCGTCCTCCCTCCGAGCGCCTCATCAGCTACTATGAGTGTGTGCTTCAGGCGTTCACCACTCACATGTTCGGCACCACCTCTCACACGATACTGATGATCATGGCCTTTGACAGATACGTGGCCATCTGTAATCCTCTGCGTTACGCCGCCATCATGACCAACAACATGGTGGTCAAGCTGACCGTGTCTGCCTGGGGCGTGGCCTTTGTTCTGGTGGGGATTCTGCTGGGTTTGACCATAAGACTGAACCGATGCAGGACTCTGATCATGAATCCTTACTGTGACAACGCCTCGCTGTTCAAACTCTCCTGTGAGAGTGTGTTTATTAACAACGTCTACGGCCTCTTGTTCTCCGTGGTCCTGCTCTCAGCTTCTATCGGCAGCATAGTTCTCACCTACGCTAAGATCACAGTCGTGTGTGTGACCAGTAAGAACCAGTCTCTGAACAGTAAGGCCCTGAAGACCTGCAGCACTCACCTGATAGTGTATCTGATCATGCTGTGTAGTGGAATGGTCACCATCATCCTGCATCGCTTCCCTCAGTACTCTGACTACAGGAAGCTGTCGGCCATTCTGTTTCACGTCATCCCCGGCAGCTTGAACCCCGTAATATACGGAGTCCAGTCCAAAGAGATACGAAGGTTTCTGTCTAAACTGATTCAGTCCAGAAAAGTCTCATAATTCTAATATAAACACAGTTAAGTTTAAAATATTTTATTTAGAGTAAACATGCGTCTTCTCTGTGTGTGTGTTTTCATCAGTGAACCTTTTTTAACAAAGTTAATGACATTTTAATTGTCTTACTGAGAAACTGCAGATTCAGTCTGATTATTACTGTTATGATTATCATTAAGTACCAGAAGTGTGAAAGTGTAACAATAATACTGTCATGTCTTCACACCTCGACTCTTATTAAACTTCTAATCATGTTTGTGTCTCCACATCGTAAATCTGATTTATTTCATTCTGATTCTAAAGCAGCAGCTCGTGATCGTAGAAATCCTGGAATCAACGATGACAACTGATTCTGTACAGTCCTGGTGTGTGTGTGTGTGTGTGTGTGTGTGTGTGTGTGTGTGACTGTGAGTGAGTGTGTGTGTGTGTGTGTGTGTGTGACTGTGAGTGAGTGTGTGTGTGTGTGTGTGTGTGTGTGCGTGACTGTGAGTGAGTGTGTGTGTGTGTGTGTGTGAGTGTGTGACACAGAGAACATATCTGACGTTTCCATGACAACAGGCATGAAGCGACATGCTCAGATTCTTTCATATTGAATAAATGGATGTGATCAGTCGTCAGCTTTATAATCATCAGCAGAAACACGACTGACTGAGTTACAAAGACGACAAGAGGACACAAATGAATGTCTCCTCGTCTCCTCGTCCCCTTCCCCCGTGTCCTTGTCTCTTCCTCCTCATTTGCTCATCCTCCTTTTTTGTTTCTTGTTTCCCCTTATCCACGTCCTTGTGTCCTTGTGTCCTCATCATTGTCTCTTCATCCTCGTTTCCTCATGTCCTTGTGTCCTCAGACTCAGACCAAACCGCAGCTGCTGAACCAGATGTTTTGTCGACAGTCGTGTGTTTAATCTTCTGAAATGGAAACTCTTGAGACACACTTTACAGTCGTCGGAGCGACTCACTCATGTTGACGTTCCTCCACTTTTTATGATGCAAAGTTTATTTTATGTCTATTTTGGTCTCTTTCCTCCAACAGTTACCGTGTTTATACACGTTGACTCTGACGTTTATATCACATCTAATCTCTGTTCATTAAACACGTTCAGAGAAAAGTGAGGAACTGAACCTTGAAACCGGCTCCACATGTATTCTTATGACTTTACGTTCTCAGTGGGGATCAGAGCAGATTAAATACAAACCTCTGACAGCTCCTGATTGGCTTACGTAATCCTTTGGAAATGTTTGTTTTATTTCTTATAACTGTGGTTTTAGTTTTGTCATTATTGTTGGTATTATTATTAATAATAATAATTTTCTGAGGATTTAACTTCATCAACATAACAAAACATTGATCAATATGTAAAAATACACAAAATGACGTCATAATCTCATAAAACAACTAATTAATTCAGCAGTTTCACTTCATCGCAACCGAAAGCTTTTTCTTTTTACATCAATGATGAAGTCTCTTCATCAGTCTTCTACATTTTTAATGTAAAAATAAAGTGAAGCAATAAACAGCTGCGATGCGTCATTTCTCTGCAGGATGATTTCTTTATTGTAATAAACTGAAACTTTCAACTTAAAACAGTCAATGATTGTTAATCATCTAAAAAACATCTCTCTGAACCGTCAGTAAATGTTCGTCACCATTGAACGAACGCTGTTGTGAACCTGAACACTGGGTTGGCCACTGAGCGGCGTCTCCTCCAGTCACAGCTGTAATTCCAGGAATGTTAAAGGGACACGTTGCCATTTTTATCTCTGCGGTTCATAACTCACTCATAACTCTTATTCTGCTGTTTTTAGAGACTGCGGCTGAGTAACAGAGACGTTCAAAGATAAATCACAACCCCCGAAATAATCCCCGTCCACCAGAGAGGGAGCCACTCCTTCTATGGAAGCTGGTCTCTGCACAG
>CM048051.1:645000-677500 GCA_026259375.1 Verasper variegatus
CTTCCTGAGTTTCTAAGGACTTTAAGCTATGAGACGTTAACAAGCAGCATCATGACGAGTCGGAAACAAACATGAGGCCATTTTAAACACATGATAAACAGAGTCAGTTGAGATCAGGAGCCGTGTCACATGTGATCAGATCCCGTGAACTAACTTTACAAAGCTTCATCTCCACAGGATGACTCAAAGTGTCAGATCACTGAGGAGCCCTTCTACACCCTCTTCTCCTCGCTCGGCTCCTTCTACATCCCCCTGGCTGTCATCCTCGCCATGTACTGCCGCGTCTACATCGTGGCCAAGCGCACCACCAAGAACCTGGAGGCCGGCGTGATGAAGGAGCGTCAGGAGGACTCCAACGAGCTCACGATGAGGATCCACTGCAGGAACCAGCAGAACCACGAGCTCTGTCCCGGAGCCTCGGCCGGACGCAGCACGCTGTCCGTCAAACTGCTCAAGTTCTCCAGAGAGAAGAAAGCAGCCAAGACGCTGGGCGTGGTGGTCGGCATGTTCATCCTCTGCTGGCTGCCCTTCTTCCTCGTCCTGCCCATCGGTACGTCTTCACCTTCTTCACACCTCGTCGTACGATTCATTGTCGAGTTCCATAAAAGTTCATGTTTCATTTTAACTGCAGAGAAATAAGAATCAAAACTAAGATAAAACACCTAAAATCATTAATCATTAATTCAACACACGTCTTATTGTGAAAGTTTAAATCAGACACAGAATGGGGGGGGGGGGGGCAGGGAAAGGAGATGTAATGATGATGTCATGAAAACCACAGGAAGTTGTGATTGTAGTTTATTAGCTGTGGTTAATCATTTCTTCAGGAGTTGAACATGAAGATATCATGACCTGGATGACTGAGAATCTTCAAAGAAATCAATCACATCGTTGTCATCACCACCATCTTTAGGCTCCGTCTCTGCCGTGTCAAAATAAAGGGAGGTTTAAACTCTGTCTGGATCCACTGATCACAGGACTGTTTCTCTTCAGGATCAAAAGATCTGTTCGCTCACGGTCAAGTTTAGAGCCGTTTATTCTCTCTTATGAAATCAGCTGTGGTCCAGAGGTCCCGTGCAGCTGTGGGATTGTGGGTAGCGCTTCATCTGGATGGCGTCTGCGAAGCCGCATCAGGGTCTTACACTTAGATAAATGTTATTATGGCTCCTGCTTAATGGTGAGAGCTGATCTCAGACCAGATTTAAGACTCCAGGAATTTTTCCAGGAACCTTTTTAGGAAATCAGGAACTCGGCTCCAGCATCAGATTTTTCTGATGAGAACAAACTCCATTTAAATTAGAATCATCTCCCTGTCATCGTTTCTGTCCCCTTTTCTCCTGACTCATATGAGGTGACCTTTGACCCTGAAATGCAGAACATGAACGAATCACGACAGAGTAGAAACTCACCTCCTCTTTTATTGAGTCTGCAGCTGCCAACCAGTCCAAGAAATAAACGCAGACATTGAATGAAAAGTGAAAATTAAAAGGAGTCTGTACTAACTGCTGATTTAGTGAGGACACAGCGCAGATCATGACTCAGCAGAAAGCAAACGCTGCATCACTCAATGTTAATAAAATTACAGAGCGGAGCCACGACCCAGGTGACTTCATATTCACTGTCAGAGTGCGCACTGCAGATTACAGGAAATATCTGAAGGGTTCATCCTGTGGAGAACAGGAATCAGATCAGAGCCTGAGACGATTCATCATCACATATCATGATCCTCTGCTTCCTGACCCTGAAGACCTGCTGCTGTAACAAATCCACCAAACTGCTTCAGAACTCTTCATGTTTTAAGTTTCCTGCTGAACAGTGGAGATAAACTCTGGTTGTTAATAACTTCAGAGTGTTTCTAACTGATCTCAGTTCAGCTTCACTCTTCACCTGCAGCTGGTTGTGACAGTTGAAGCTGTGACTCAGTCAGTTCTTCTCTCAGGAGATGGAACCCACTCAGCAGAGTCACAGAGAACAGACGCTCAGGGAGAGAAGGAGGAAACTTTCTCCTGTTCACACTCACACATCAAAGTCAACCTGCTGTCACTCGTTCTTCTCATGATGGACAGACGTCAGGTTTCACTGTGAAGTTCTTCATATATAGTCAGAGACAGCAGCCTGGGGAACAGGATGACCTTACAAGTCCATATGCAGGGAAAAGTAATCCTCCTACTCAGCAGCCTGTGTTATCTGAAGAACCTGATCCATCAAATCCTCTGAGATCCTCGGACACACCGCAGATCACCTGCTCGTCTGCAGGTCAGGGGGCGAGGAGGGAACCAGGGAGCATGAGAATGAGAGGAAACTGAAGAAAACAAGGAGATTAGTGAAGGAGAGAGGAAGAAAAACTCACTCATCTGGTCTCAGAGTTTCCTTTTAATGATTTCCATCATATAGCGAAAGTCTAAGGTTTTTTAATCATGGAGGCAGCCTGACACGCTGCGGCCATGTTGGAAATACACTAGTAGTGGCCGTCTCCAGCACGGCCGCTACAGGTCATAAGCTATGAGCTACAAATAGGCTACAAGTCACAAGGTACAGTCTACAGTTTGTTTGTTTACCTGTGTGTTTGTTTACCTGTGTTTGTTTGTGTCTGCAGGGTCATTCAACAGCAGCCTGCGTCCTCCTGAAACCTTCTTTAAAGTTATTTTCTGGTTGGGATACTTCAACAGCTGTTTGAACCCAATCATCTACCCCTGCTACAGCCGTGAGTTCAAACAGGTACTATTACTACTCTATTATTACTACTACTACTACTACTACTGATATTACTAATACTACTGATAGTACTCATACTACTGACAGAGCGGCAAAGGTAAGAGCTTGACTAGTTGGAGGTTTGGAGGTCCGGAGCCTGTGTCTCGGGGCCTGGCAGTGGTTTCAGCAGTGACATGTACTGTGTTGATCTCTAACTTGTGGTGTGACTCGTGTTGCGTCTTCAGGCCTTCATCCGGATCCTTCGCTGCCGTTGGAAGAGGAAGCGTCAGGGCTGGCAGGCGTACTACAACTACCGCAGCAATCAGGGCTCCAACACCTCGTCCTTTCTGAACGGCAGCCAGCAGACGCTGTCCTCCGTCAGCCCCAGTCCTCGCTGCGTCGCCTCCAGGCTCCGCCCACCGCCCTGGCCCTCCTCCCCCAACCGAGACCGCCTCCCCGGGTCGACGGGGGGAGGACGGGCAGGCCCTGTGTCCCCGCTTGCTAAGGATGCTGGGAGGGCAGGGCAGATGATCAAACTGTGACAGAGCAGGAAGGTGGAGACTGACTCTCCTGCTTCCTCAGGATCAGAACGCACAGTCGCTGCTGACATCACCGGTTGCTCCCTCGACCGAGGTGCGAGGACTGTTCCCGCCTCTGGATGACACACCTGAGAGAGGGCGGGGCTTCTCACCCAGCTCAGCTGCTGACAAACATCACGTCACAACTTCCTGCAGGTTTCTGATTAGTTCAGTGATCAGTGTATCGATCAGTCCACTGCTCCTCATGAAGCTTCCACCTGCACTGAGCACACAGCAGTGAAATAAAGTTCACTACAATATAAAGAACTTTTATCAAAACAACTTTGATGAGAATTTAACAATAAATCATCAGCATGTTCAAATCGAAATCGAGAGACAAGATTCTAAAACTTTAAATATTAGAAAAATATCAACTAGCTGAGTGAATATAGTACAACAATAAACCTCATCAAATTAAGATAAATGATCTTAAAATTACTGTGAACATATTGGATTTATTTACTTCTTGTAATGTTATTTTCTGTCTTAATTATTAAACCCATCCTAAAATATGTTGCCAAAATTCCAAAGAATTAAAATGATTATTGAAAAACTTTCAACAGCAACTTGTCTTATCAAGCGTTAGCTTGATGATTAGCTCAAACAATCATCTTCTTTCCTCTGGTTTTATTTGTTCAAAGTGTTCAATGTTTATTTAAATGTTTAGTGATCATTATTATTATTATTAATAATAAAACAACAGGCCAGTTTTTGAAGTTTGGTGGTGAAAGTAAGAAATGTTGTATTAACTGTGTTATTCCATGTTTCATATTAAACATTATTGTGTGTTTATTTATTGTTATGTGTAGTTTGCGTTTTGATGGTGACTCTTATTGTGAAAGTCTCCTCAGGGATTGTAGTTGGACTCTTATTGTGTATTGTCACAGCAGCACCTGCTGGACGTTGGAGGAAGTGCAGACAAACAGTTTCACATAAATATGTGTCCTCTATATTCCAGTCTTTGTGCTAAGCTAGGCTAACAGTTTCCGCTTGACTCCAGTCTTTGTGCTAAGCTAACAGTGTCAGCTAGCCTCTTGAAATGGTTCTGTCTGTTTATAAATTTAAATCATCCGCCAAAAGAGGGCTGCTGAATGACGTCACTATCCTGAGGTGGCCCGGGGGTCTTCTCTGATTGGAGGACTTGACTAACGCTGCTTGTGGCCAATGAGCGAGCAGCTGGCGCTGTATATAAGCTGCAGTCGCGCTGTGGACGTCACAGTGTTTCTTGTCAGTGAAGCAACAGAAGCGTCAACATGTCTGGACGAGGAAAGACCGGCGGGAAGACCCGAGCCAAGGCCAAGACCCGCTCCTCCCGGGCCGGGCTCCAGTTCCCGGTGGGCCGCGTCCACAGGCTGCTCCGCAAGGGGAACTATGCGCACCGTGTGGGAGCCGGAGCTCCGGTGTATCTGGCCGCTGTGCTCGAGTACCTGACCGCTGAGATCCTGGAGCTCGCCGGTAACGCGGCCCGCGACAACAAGAAGTCCCGCATCATCCCCCGCCACCTGCAGCTCGCTGTCCGCAACGACGAGGAGCTCAACAAGCTGCTGGGGGGGGGTCACCATCGCTCAGGGCGGAGTTCTGCCCAACATCCAGGCGGTGCTGCTGCCCAAGAAGACCGAGAAGGCCACCGGCAAGAAGTGAGCCGCGCCCCGGTCCTCACCACCACCCAACGGCTCTTTTAAGAGCCACTCACCGGCCCTGAAGAGCTGATTGTCCCCCATAGAACACCAGTGTACCGCTGCAACACAAACCAAGGTCCTGGCTCGTCCAGTTCAAACTGAGATGAACCAGCTGATCTTCAGTCTCATAATAAATCTTACTTCACCCACTAAACGAGACTGGTTCAGGCCGCGCTCACTCACACGCAGTCCTCTGTTAGGTCCGCAGATGAGACGAACGGAAGCGGCAAACATCCATTTAAACCGACAGAGGAGGAAGTGAACCGGAGTAGAGCTCCAGCTCCTGAACTCTACCGAACACTGAACTCCAGAGTCACAAGTTAGAAGTAAAACACGTTTCTCTGATCGTACACTATGATACGAAGAAAAGGAGTGAGTGATAAAGACCACGTGGGAGAACTGTTTTAAGACGTGGAGGAAAGCTCTTCATTTTATTTAAATATGTATACTTCTGAGTTCCAACCAGCATCCATAGCTTTAGTTAAATTATGTCTAATCAACAGTTCAAATTAATGTCAGTGTTCTAACAGAATCATTTCAAAATCAAGACAAATTAAACGTAGTAAACAAACATCTCAGTTGTAGGAAGAAGCTTCTGGTGCAAAACTGAACCACAACGAACAGAGGGAGTCTGGTTTGAAAGAAAGGAAACACGACCTGTGATCAGCATCCAGATAAAATGACAATTTCATGTGTTAACATAAGTGGGACTGCTATGAAACAAATTGGGATACCAAATAATAGGAAATAAAGAAGAATTACAACAATGGGAAAATAAATCAAAGTGATTTAAAATGAAGACATTTGTCTATTTCTATCATTATCAGCCATCTTTCCTCCCACAGACAGAAAGAAAGGGTGAATAATATCACAGTGACTTTCATTTGGGGAACAAGTAGACAAGTTACACAAAGGAAAGATAGAAAACTATGGAGGTTTGGTCGGTTTATAGTAAAGATTCGTACAAGTATTAAAAAAAGGATTGTGGACCGGTGAAGTGAGCTGGAGGGAAAAGAAGGGACAAGTAAAAAAACTCCATACAAACTAGTTTACAGTGATTTTATAGATGATTTAAAAGTCCTAAATATCGACTGGATGAGATGTAAACATATCAACTCTGTGATGGCATTTTGTCCAATAAACACTCAGATCCCTCTGATCATTAAACATGTATTAAAACATAAAAGTAAAGGGGGCGCTATCTCCACAAAAACTTCCCAACTGTTCTGATGATGAACCACACATCTAGATAGATAGATATACTTTATTTATCCCAAGCTGGGAAATTATAGTGCAGCAGCAGCATTACACAAAGTGACAAGTGACAACAACAACAAAAAAAAAATACTATAAAGCAAACTATACATAATAAAATATCAAAAAAAAGCCAATAGTAAATACGATAAAAAATAAAATATATTGTACAGAGAGTTGGCAGTGTTGATATGTACAAAGTATGGAGAAGTGTGAGGTGACTGTAGATTGTAGATTATGCTTTAGCTTTTGTTGTACAGTGTGATGGAATGTGGCAGGAAAGTTTTCCTGTATCTGTCCCTTCGACAGCGGAGCTGTAGAAGCCTGTGGGAGAAGCTTTTACACGTCTCAAATAGAACAGATAATACTTGAGTAAAATTGTACTTATACTGTGTACTTACTCTGTGTATTGATACTGTGTACTTACTCTGTGTATTGATACTGTGTATTTACTCTGTGTATTGATACTGTGTACTTACTCTGTGTATTGATACTGTGTACTTACTCTGTGTATTGATACTGTGTACTTACTCTGTGTATTGATACTGTGTATTTACTCTGTGTATTGATACTGTGTATTTACTCTGTGTATTGATACTGTGTACTTACTCTGTGTATTGATACTGTGTACTTACTCTGTGTATTGATACTGTGTATTTACTCTGTGTATTGATACTGTGTACTTACTCTGTGTATTGATACTGTGTACTTGTACTGTTACTGGCTTGGCTCTAAAATCTACAGAAAGTACATTTGAACAGTTTCTGAATCTTTGATCACGTGATCAATATAACGTCATTGTTGAGGCCAAAACCCACCAACGTGGATGATTGGTTTACTTTGAAATTTCAAATTCCTTTTGTCCAATCGTTGAACAGATAAAGCGCGCGCTTCCACCTGCCAGGACCAATCAGCGCAGAGTTGAGTGCGGCAGCTTGTATATAAGACGCCTCTCTCCGCTGCATCGCCACAAGCCGACTGAAGAGGAAGATGGCACGAACCAAGCAGACCGCCCGTAAGTCCACCGGAGGGAAAGCTCCCCGGAAGCAGCTGGCCACCAAGGCCGCCCGGAAGAGCGCCCCGGCCACCGGCGGCGTGAAGAAGCCTCACCGCTACAGGCCCGGGACCGTGGCTCTCAGAGAGATCCGCCGCTACCAGAAGTCCACCGAGCTGCTGATCCGCAAGCTGCCCTTCCAGCGCCTGGTCCGGGAGATCGCTCAGGACTTCAAGACCGACCTGCGCTTCCAGAGCTCCGCCGTCATGGCTCTGCAGGAGGCCAGCGAGGCCTATCTGGTCGGCCTGTTCGAGGACACCAACCTGTGCGCCATCCACGCCAAGAGGGTCACCATCATGCCCAAAGACATCCAGCTGGCCCGGCGCATCCGCGGGGAGAGAGCGTAACCTGCCCGCACCTCGCTCACCACACAACGGCTCTTTTAAGAGCCACTCACCCTCCGTGGAGAGTCAAAGTCCCGCTGTAAAACCCCAGGAGATAAGACCCAGACACAGGTTGAAGGCCTCTTCCGGCCTCGAGGTCGTGGTGGGGGGGGAGTCCAGTCAATTACACAAGCAGAAATAATAGTGTGGTATAATGGTTTACATCACCCTCCTCCCTAACAGTGTATACATGTCATCAGACCCAGACAGTCACAGAGTGAGTAAAGAACAAGCATGGGGGTGTAGGAGTACATCAGTTTACACAACAAGTACAGATCTGAACTCGTGTGGAAAACAGGCTCATCACAGCAACTCGTACTGACTCAAACGGACTTTTGTTGCACAGGTTGAACTTTATTGTTCTAAAAATCTATTTTTGAAAAAGCTCAGTCTGACGAAGCAATCTAGAGACAAAATGTCACAACAACTGGTTGTTATGACAACTTGTAATGGAAGTTTTATCATAAATTGAAAGAACGGTTTTGATCTGGACGTTTTTTCAACAAAAATGAAACTTGTTTTGTTACAATATTGTGAACCTGAACTAAGGGTCCAGATTAAATACAAATACATGTTAATACATTCTCACCAGTTTAAACAAATGTTCTTATTTTCAGTTCTTCATGAAGACTTTAATATTTAGTGTGAATCAAACTTTACAGAGAAGATCTTAAACATCATCCCTTAAACTGGTACGCATAGTTATCATTATTATTATCAAAATATTCTGTATTATGAACTGAATGATAAAATAGTATGTGATTGTTTCATCGTTCAATATATCACTGTAACTTCCGGTATAACTGAGCTTTACTCTGAAACGCTCTCTGATTGGAGGACTTGACTAACGCTGCTTGTGGCCAATGAGCGAGCAGCTGGCGCTGTATATAAGCTGCAGTCGCGCTGTGGACGTCACAGTGTTTCTTGTCAGTGAAGCAACAGAAGCGTCAACATGTCTGGACGAGGAAAGACCGGCGGGAAGACCCGAGCCAAGGCCAAGACCCGCTCCTCCCGGGCCGGGCTCCAGTTCCCGGTGGGCCGCGTCCACAGGCTGCTCCGCAAGGGGAACTATGCGCACCGTGTGGGAGCCGGAGCTCCGGTGTATCTGGCCGCTGTGCTCGAGTACCTGACCGCTGAGATCCTGGAGCTCGCCGGTAACGCGGCCCGCGACAACAAGAAGTCCCGCATCATCCCCCGCCACCTGCAGCTCGCTGTCCGCAACGACGAGGAGCTCAACAAGCTGCTGGGGGGGGTCACCATCGCTCAGGGCGGAGTTCTGCCCAACATCCAGGCGGTGCTGCTGCCCAAGAAGACCGAGAAGGCCACCGGCAAGAAGTGAGCCGCGCCCCCGGTCCTCACCACCACCCAACGGCTCTTTTAAGAGCCACTCACCGGCCCTGAAGAGCTGATTGTCCCCCATAGAAACACCAGTGTACCGCTGCAACACAAACCAAGGTCCTGGCTCGTCCAGTGACCATCAGATCGTTCAGACATTAGTTTATAGAAGAACAAGATGGAAGTCACAGGTTCCACCAGGGGACGGGTCTCCAGGTGATGGGGCCCTCTGACCTCTGAGATGTCTTATGGTCCGGAGCAGGATTCCTCACCAGTTCCATCATTCACGATGTAACTGAGTTAATTAGTTTATTCATAATTCAATTAAAAGAAAAGTTTCACTGTTTACTTAATGAGTCGTGACAAACATTAGTTTAAAAGATGAGGTAATGAGAATGACCTGAGATTCGTCCTTTAAAACGACACAACGGGAATAAACAACATTTCATGCTTTAATTTGACAACGTGCCAAATATCAAAGTTTTTCTTGTCAATATTTTAAAGATATTTGGGTGACGTGGGTGAGGGAGACATACTGGGGGGTGAGGGAGACATCTTCAGACATTCTGTTTCACCTGCTGGTCTCAGTCAGGACCTCGTGCTGCTGCTTCGACAGCTTCCAGAGCAAAGTGTCTGAAAGGCTGAAACACCTGATGGGACAAAGATGAACGGTTCAGAGTGCAACTGTAGATTATATACAACTCCAGCTGCTCACTCATTGGTCACAAGCGGCGTTAATCAAATCATCCAATCAGAGAGCATTACAGTGATATATTGAGCGATATTCATTCTAACTCATAACTCCAGATTCTATGAGTGAAGTCCACCATTAGAAGTTCTGGGTTCGTCCAGTACCACAAACACACACATTCCCATAAGAACACACTCAGAGAAAAGTCCTGCTGCTGTGACAGGATGAAAGTCAGGCACAGCAACAATCACCAGGACAACCATCACCAGGACAACCATCAGGGTATTTGACTCCTTTCCAGGCGAAGCACCAGACCTCGTGGAGACGGACACTGTCTGTTGATATATATTATGATCATAATACCATGAACCAGAGTGAAGTGAAATATCTGTGTCACCTCTCAAGGATGTTTAATAACAATAGTTAATATGAGCAAGTTATGAGTGTGATTAATAATAATACTGCATTTCATTTTACTTTTCATTGTCTTGTGTGGAATCAAATCAAAGTGACTGAGTTTCACGAACATCAGGGAATTTAGTGGAAACATTTAAATGAACAGAATCATACGGTGCCGGTGGAGATACGTAAAATACAACGTAAATAACATGAACGTTTAATTTAACGTGAACACGTCATGCGAGTTGTTTTAGTGACAATTCAGATTGAATCGTTCACTGTGATGCACACTCCGGAGCAGTAGGTGGCGCTGGTGCGCTCCGAGACTCAGTTAACGACACCGGTCAGGAAACCAGAAGGAAGACGGAAGAGAAGCTAAATCAAATAAAAGCGTCGCGTCAGTTTCTCCTAAAGCTTCAGAGATGCGATGTTTCTGCGTCATGTCGCCGCGGTGAGTGAAACCACACGTGGGTTCTCCCCCAGGTTCGAGTCCACCTTCTGCTCTGCGTGTGGAGGAAACAGCTCTGATGTTAGCAACAAGCTAATGCGGATCGGTTTCTGTATCAGGGACGTTTCCACCTGACTCCATTCACAAGTCCTCATTTAAAAAGAAGCGCGATGAATTAAATACATCCACCAGGTCACTGGCAACTTATCAACACCTGAATCCCATTGATCCCAGTTCCAGGTTCATGTCCCCCTGGTTCCTCTGACGGGTTCTCGGCCTCCATCACAGAACCGAGGTTCCTCATTAAAGCTTCAGAAACGAGGTTCTGCACATTTCCATGTTTCTGAAACTAAAGCAGGGACAGAGGAGTCCAAGAGAAAGCTCACATGATGTAGTACTACACAGTATTACATGCAGATATACATGTAATACTGTGTAGTACACCATATTCATCTGGGCAGGTTTGTTCTTCATCACAAGCTGAGCTCTGACTCCTCTACCTCCTGCACTGAGCCCCGAGTCTCACCCGCTGGGAAACCTGTAGAAAGTAGAAGAACTGTTCTCAGAGTCAGGAGCAGGTTCTAGGTCGTGTACAGAACTCTTCCTGCCTGGTTCAGTCCCTGAAGCTTCAGAGCAGGAAGATTCGCTCCAGCGTCGAGTCAGAGGTGAACAAAGTATATTATTCTATTTACTGAGAGGACGGGGGAGAAATCGAGCTCCCTGACTGATACATCCCCATCCTCTCTTCAGCTAGTGTTCACCTTTGGGCTCTGGGAGGCGCTATAGAGCACCTCTGGATGATTTTAAACTCCTTTATTCCAGGAGCCGTATTTCTATCTCCACAAAGTGTCATCGGATCCACAGATCGGCCACAGACTCTTTCCCTGTGTCTGCTTTAATTACTACCTGTTGTCGCTTGTTTATTGTTGAGACCGAGACAATTTTTCACTTAAGTGAACAATAAAGTTCCATCTTATTCCGTTTTGTGATATAAAAACGTTTCAATGTAACATGAACTTTGCAGAAACTCAGTGTGAATCAGTTCAAATATCAACTAACTCCAGCTCCGTCTCTCCAGGCGGCGATGGACAAAGTGAACGTGGGGTTTGCTGCTGTCTCGAGATGCGTGGACGTCTGCTGCCTCCTGCTCCACCTGCTCATCACCACGTTTGGCTGGCTGCTTCACTTCCTGTCCGGCGTCTGCGTTTCCCTCTGCAGCAGCATGGTCGGCCGGAGTGGCTCCACTCTGGGTGAATACTGGAACTTTGCTCTTTTCTCCTTCCTCACCACCACCGAGGCCGTCTCCTGCGCCGCCCACGGAGCCCTGCACGCCATGGAGGACTGGCTGCAGATGCTGGGAGGAGTGTTAGAGAGTTTCAAGATGGTGGGACACCTCTTTTGTCACATGGCGTGGCGCATGAAGGACATGCTGCACCGTGGGTTTACGTTAGCGTGCTGCATCCTGCGACAGACTTGCGAGGGCGTCCTCATTGCCCTCAGCCTCATTCTTTACTTTGTCAACACGGTGGTCAACGTCATGCTCATCAGCACGCAGAACTGTCTGTCTGTGCTGGCGGGCGTCTGGGAGACTGTTGCTGGCCCCGTCCACAAAGTGGTGGACCTGGCGCTGACTCTGCTGACCTTCCTGTACAGCTGTCTGGTCGGTGCCTCCGTGCTGCTGTGGACGCCCTGCCAGCTGCTGCTGGACTTCCTTGAAGCGCTTGGACGTGTCTTCATCACTGTCTTCGTGGTCGACTCACACGGGCTGCTCGCCACAGTTGCCATTATCTCACTGACTTTGCTGGTGTTGAACCCCAGACTTCCTGTACTCGCTGGTCAGCTGAGCCTCCGTTTGGTCAACGCTCTGCCGGGAGTTCATGGTGTTCAGGCGACCATGCGCAGGCTGTACGCATCGATGGTGGAGCCAGCTCTGGCCCAGCGCACGGTCCACCCCAGGACAGCAGAGGACCTGAGTAGAACGAGGCTCTTGAACACAGACGCAGGTGGTTTAACTTCAGAGGACGACCCGCCTCGAGGAAACGTCCTGAGTCAGCCGGACGCGGTGCCGCTTCTCGTTCAGCAGGACGGCGAGCCGGGGACCGGCGGCAGGACGAGTACGTCTCAGTCGAACTCAGCTGCGGAGGACGGGGAGCTGCTCCACCTGCTGAACGAGCAGGAGGAGAGGAAGAAGTGTGTCATCTGTCACGACTTCAACAAGACGGTGCTGCTGCTGCCCTGCCGACACCTCTGCCTCTGCCGCCACTGCGCTGACATCCTGACAGAACGCCGACCCGTACAGCAGCGCTGCTGCCCGCTCTGCCGGCAGAACATCACACAGACCTTAGACGTCTTCCTCTGATGCGTCGCCGACGTGAACGTGAAACTGCAGCAACTGAGAGAGCAGCGGATTTATTGTTCATTCTTCTGAACATTTGTGTTTGAGACTAAATGAGAAACTTGAATTTGTTAATTCTGGATTCATGAAACTGTGACAAACAGTTTTAAGATTTCAGAAACAGTAGAATTCATGTTCAGTGATGCTTTAATGAACATCTGTATTATTACTCTATTTATCTTAATGAGAACGTGTTCAAGTTCACATCAGTTAAACTCGCTGCTCCTTATTCACACTGGATTCATTCAGAATGAAAGTTTCCTGACTGATATCTGCTCAGAAAGTTCTTCCTCTCATTAGCAGACGAAGCAGCAGATGAACAACTTTAATATTTGAGCCACTGAATCTTTACTTCATTGTTTTTTCTTCACTTGATGTGAAACATTCTAGTATTTTATTTTATTCTTATTCCTATAATCTACAAAATGCTCTCCAGGTGAGTTCTGAGCACAAGATGCAAGAAACTATTATATAAATGAACCGAAAAGAAAAAACAAAAAATGCTGCTTTTCTGTGTGTGTGTGTGTGTGTGTGTGTGTGTGTGTGTGTGTGTGTGTGTGTGTGTGTGTGTGTGTGTGTGTGTGTGTGTGTGTGTGTGTGTGTGTGTGTGTGTGTGTGTGTGTGTGAAGACATTCTCAGAAATACTTTTTCCGTCATGAAGACTCGTCATGGTGACGGTTTTTCACGGTTTGTTAGTTTTCTGTTCTGTGACAAACAAGCTGCGACAAGAGCTCAGTCAACAACACTATGACACCCATTAACCCTGTGAGAGTGTGTGTGAGTGTGTGTCTGTGACAGTGTGTCTGTGAGAGTGTGTCTGTGACAGTGTGTCTGTGAGAGTGTGTGTCTGACAGTGTGTGTGTGAGAGTGTGTGTCTGTGACTGTGTGTCTGTGAGAGTGTCTGTGACAGTGTGTGTGTGAGAGTGTGTGTCTGTGACAGTGTGTCTGTGAGAGTGTGTGTCTGTGAGAGTGTGTGTGAGTGTGTGTCTGTGACAGTGTGTCTGTGAGAGTGTGTCTGTGACAGTGTGTCTGTGAGAGTGTGTGTCTGACAGTGTGTGTGTGAGAGTGTGTGTCTGTGACTGTGTGTCTGTGAGAGTGTCTGTGACAGTGTGTGTGTGAGAGTGTGTGTCTGTGACAGTGTGTCTGTGAGAGTGTGTGTCTGTGAGAGTGTGTGTGAGTGTGTGTCTGTGACAGTGTGTCTGTGAGAGTGTGTCTGTGAGAGTGTGTGTGAGTGTGTGTCTGTGACAGTGTGTCTGTGACAGTGTGTCTGTGAGAGTGTGTGTCTGTGAGAGTGTGTGTGAGTGTGTGTCTGTGACAGTGTGTCTGTGAGAGTGTGTCTGTGAGAGTGTGTGTGTCTGTGACAGTGTGTCTGTGAGAGTGTGTGTCTGTGAGAGTGTGTGTGAGTGTGTGTCTGTGACAGTGTGTCTGTGAGAGTGTCTGTGAGAGTGTGTGTCTGTGACTGTGTGTGTGAGAGTGTGTGTGACTGTGTGTGTGTGAGAGTGTCTGTGAGAGTGTGTGTGAGTGTGTGTCTGTGACAGTGTGTCTGTGAGAGTGTGTGTCTGACAGTGTGTGTGTGAGAGTGTGTGTCTGTGACTGTGTGTGTGTGAGAGTGTGTGTCTGACAGTGTGTGTGTGAGAGTGTCTGAGAGCTGTAAAAAAAAACACATTGAAAATCTAAGTGAAATTTTGTCAGTTCTAATTCCAAACATCTCACCTTCTCCAACAGTCTCTTAAATTCAATCGAGCTCCATCAAATCACACAAACTCACAAACATCAGGCCGATAAACATGTCTGATGTTTTTTATTAGATGAATGATTCTCTGAGAAATCAGTGAAAATGTTTTAAAACGTTTTGTCTCAATGTCAAAGAAATAAATCCTGGATCTGCTCCTGATGCAGTTTAACAAAGTTCAGTTCAGCTGCTGAGAAACAACCAGGACGGGGGTGAAAGACCTAAAGATTAGATACGTGTTCAGAAACGTCTCAGGGTCAAACTATATTCAAGTCACTAGAAGTAATTAAACCACATTTATTGATTCAGACTCTGATCTTCTCCTGAAAACATCCTCGTCTGATGCATCAACTTCTCTAAAGTTTCTCAAAGACGTCACAGATTCACTGTTTATCCTAATTTTACCTTTTGACTCTTATGACATTATTCATCCTTTCACCTCCTCTGAGTTTCTTCCTCCTCAGTAAAAGAGCTGATCTCAGCAGAGCAGCAGCTGATCATCAGGAGCTCAGGTGATCCGATCAGGTCGGGTCATTAGCTCTGTTGGTTTTACTAAGTGTTGAAGTCGCTCAATCAGAAGGAAACAGTCACTTATTCAGCTAATGGTCTGTGACTCACACACACACACAGAGCGGTAGGCGTGTCCAGGTGGAGGTGATGGACTATAAAAGCAGAGGAGACCTTCAGCTCTTCCTCACATCCTCCAGATCTCAGCTTCCCTCCTCCTCCTCCTCCTCCTCTTCATCGCAGACTCATCTCCTCCAGCTCGACAGGTAAAGTCTCCTCTTCTCTCATCTTTCATCCTCCTCCATCTTCTCATTCAACCTGTTTGTCACTTCTCTACTTACTCCTCTATCTTCACCTCCTCCACCTCCTCCCTCTCTGACTCCAGCTCGACAGGGAGACATTATTCCATTTCTTCCTTCTCCACCTTCTCCTTCATCACTTCATCCTTCTCAATCACCCACTCTTCCTTCACCTGTCCTCCTCCTTTTTCACCACTTCTCTGTCTACACCTCCTCTTCCTCTAACTCACTTCCATCTCCTCCTTTACCTCCTTCTCTAAATGATCATATGTCTTCACCTCCTCTTCCTCCACCTGAGATGCATGGTCTCATTCTTTCCCTCCATTATATCTATACTTCTATTTACACCTCTATCTTCTCCTCTTCTCCTCTTCCTCTCCCGACTCTAAGTGACTTTTTCTACTCCTCTTTCTCCCCTTTCTACTTCTTCACCTCCTCCTCCTTTTTGTGTGTTTCTAGTTCTTTCCCTATGTTCTCACTCCATTTTCATCCTTTGCTTGTCCTCGTCTTCAGTTATTTTCAGATCCGTCATCTCTTAAGGTAAAACCTCTTCACTGATGTCTTCATGTCAAAACTGAAAGCTGATTTAGTTTAGAAAAATAATATGTATAAAAAAAGACTTCAGATAAAGAATCGGTCTCATTGTCGGACGATGCCAACATTTAAAAAATCTATTTTTTCCAAGCTTTCATTTAAAAAATGATAAGATAAAAGCGTGTGTTTCAGTTTTCCTCCAAGATGGCGGCGCTGTGGCTCCAGTCTGTCTCTCTGCTCGTCCTAATGCTCGTGTCATGGTCGGGCTCCCAGGCCGTGCTCCCCCCACAGCACCTCTGTGGCGCTCACCTGGTCGACGCCCTCTACCTGGTCTGTGGCGAGAGAGGCTTCTTCTACACCCCCAAGAGAGACGTGGACCCTCTGCTGGGTGAGAACATGACAGCTTTAAACACAGAACCTTGAAATGAACCAGAACTTCCTCAACAGTCACTTGGACTCGGTCTCATGAGAAACTCGTGTCTCTCAGGTTTCCTTCCTGCGAAGTCGGGCGGAGCTGCAGCGGGCGGCGAGAACGAGGTGGCCGAGTTCGCCTTCAAGGACCAGATGGAGATGATGGTGAAGCGAGGCATCGTGGAGCAGTGCTGCCACAAGCCCTGTAACATCTTTGACCTGCAGAACTACTGCAACTGAACGCCGCTCAGCCCGGAGTCCGTTAGCCCCCCGACCCATCACCCCCCTCACGCCCCGGCCCTTTGCGTCAGAGGAACGGCACTGCTGTGAAATGGATGAAATTATTTTTCCTAGAAAATAAAGTTTTGTGAATTCAGAAAATATCTGCATCTGTCTTTATTAATGATTGAAGTTTTTTTATCACTTCATTTATTGACATAGGTTCAAGTGATTAACTAACTTCATTATTTCTATAAATCAATTCACAGTCTTGGTTGGTTCGGGAACTCAATGGTTACTATGGTTACTAAGACAAAACCAAGTGAGGTTAAATACGACAGTGAACAACGTGAGAGGAGCAGCTGGAGTCAATCATTAAAAATACATCTGCTGTTCTCTGTCAAACTCCGAACTTCAGGTCATCGCAAATCTTCACAAACCTTTTTAGCCAATGAATCAATACATCGGACTTTATTCCACACAAACAATGTGATATCAAGTTTTACAGAATAAAGAGAAACAATAATAACAGGAAGTGAAGAAAAGTAAACGTCCGATATGAGGGAACAACAGAAGCATAAATTAAAAACTAAACAAATAAGAAAAAGATGAATAAATTATACATTTGGAATAAGGAAAGAACGGAGATATAAAGTTGAGTATTAAGAGAAAAACAATCATAATTAATTAGTAAATATTTTAAATTGGATGATTCGGCAAAAACATCTTCAAAAGTTTCCTCCAGGGTTTTAAATGTCTGTAATTCCCCCCCAAAAATGGTATGCTTTTATTTCAGTAGATCTGTGTCAAAAACGTGTTTCTAAATATGTCTTTAAATTTAAAAATTAGTTTTGTTGAAACTCTGTCAACATGTTAAGATCAAACTTTACATAAATAAGTTTGTTGATTTCTTCTTCTTTTGTGTTTATTAATCTGCCTCTTAATTGTTTGATATATGTCTGGAAATAATAAATAATAAACCTGAAACTAAAGTTCTTCTTTATAAAAAAACGAATTACTCTTTTCCCCATCGCTTTAACACACAAAACCCTGTGATTCCCCACATCTGCCACATGGGGGCAGCAGTCCTCCTCTGATGCAACATCAGGCGCAGCGAAGGAGACAGGTTTTACTTTTATTATGTTTTATGTTCAAACGCGTTGTTTTGGGTTCAAAAGAAGAAATGTGTTTAACTCAGACATTTATTTTATTATTTATAATTTTATATCTATATTGTTTTGTCGTTAATATTGTTTATTATTGTTATTATTTGATTGGCCGTTTCTTTGTGCTTCCTGTGTTTGTTCCGGTGGGCGGGGCGGCTGCTCACCTGCAGTGGGCGGGGCCAGGTGCTTCACCTGCTGAGGACACAAACATCGAGTTTCAGGATCAGGACGAAGACTTCTCCTCTTCCTCTTCCTCTTCCTCTTCTTCTTCTTCTTCTTCTCCTCGTTTTGTTTCAACAGGTTTTATTTCCTCCTGTTCCTCGACTGAAGCGACACGATGCGAGATGTGTATCTGCAGAATGAGACGTGCACCAACGGTGAGAACAACCCGTCCTCTTCATCACTTCATCTTCATCACTTCACCAGCTCAAACATAGAGAAGTTAAAGACAAAAAGCAGGAACTCACTTCACTCTGACGCTGAGCTTTATTCTCTTTTATTCAAAACACACTAATCAACCATTTCTGTAAATGAAGTTTTAACCAGTTTACAAATTATTCATCACGTTGGTTGTTTGTGTGTTTTGGCTCTGATGTTGTTTTCTGAATAATTGTTTCTTATTGTTTGTCTTCAGTGTTTCATTTTTAACTTGTAAAGCAGCTTGTAACATATATATAAATATAGATATTATATAGATATAAATAGAAAGTTTTCATTATTACTATTGTTCATCTTTATGCAACCACTATATCTCAGAGACAAATACAATACGTGTTCTGCCACACTCAGTTATTTACAGGAGATGTTTATATGAAATACTTAAGAAAGATATTCTTGTAAAATAAGTCATGATTTAGATTTTTGATGAATCAGTTTTCAGACATTAATATTTCTTTCTTGACACAAGTTTACTGGAAATCTGTTTACTGGTTTTGTATAATGCTGCAAACAAACAAACAAACAAACAAACAAACAGACACACAGCTCTCTGTCAGAGAATATGAACATTTCTGTCATTATTCAAGAGACTCTGTGAAACAGAGTCAGCTCGTCCACACCGGCGTCGGCCCTCATCACCAAAAGATCTGGAACCTCCTCGTGTTTCCAAGTGGACGTCTTCGTCTTCTACGTGTACGGCTCCTCTTCTTCATCCTGAGATGTTTGTGTTCTTCCAGTTTCACGTCCGTCACGTGTTAGAAACCTCGTCAACACGTCCACTCGCTCACTGGGAAGCTTCCACACATTGTCCTGCTGTTTCCTCACATGGACTCAGGAGGACATGTTACACACATGTTACCAGGAGGCTGCAGGAGAAGATCCAGAACATGTCCAGAGACACTGACTCAGACATTTGTTCTGACAGACAGAACCTGCAGAACACGTCAGGAACACGTGAGGAACACGTGAGGAACATGTGTGTGGTTCAGTTCAGGTTTACAAACAGCTCCTCAGCTCCTGAGTCTGATTCGACCTCTGACCTCTACACGCTGTTTCCCGTCATTAATGCAGTTTTTCAGGTTCTTTCCGTTTGTTTCCGGTGAAAGTCAAACATGACGTAGCAGAGCTGAGCTGCTGCTCTGTGTTATCTGTGTTTATACTGAGGCGTCGGTGTTAACAGTGTAAATATTGAGTCTGCTCTCTCGTCCTGTTACTCTCATGACCAGCAGTGGTCAAACCCGTCTTACACAAACCTGCAGCCGTCGCACAAGTCAAACAACAAATGAGGTCAGAGAAGCAGAAGTTTACTCAGTTAATTCAGTCGATGGGTTAGAAAAAACTGAAGCTTTGTTTATGTCGTTCAGGACCTGATATGGATTTTTGAGTGTTTTCAATATCAATATAAATATCATGATATCTATATAAATATTAATATTGGGGAGTGAAACATTTCCAATACAGATATATCGACCTATAATTGCACATGTGCCAATGATTCCTAAGATGTCATCAGCAAACCTGCCAAAACCAGTTTGTGACTCTCGAACCCGACGTTTCTAATTGATTCATATTGTTTATAGAAAAACAGACGTAATCTCCGGGTCCAGAAAGTGAAGCCAATGTGGAAGTGTCTGAAACCTGTCTTCTGTGTAGTGACCAGCAGGGGGCGACTCCTCTGGTAGTTTCTATAGAAAGTGACTCTACTTCTCACTTTATAACGTCAGTAACATTCAGGAGTTTATGTGATTGACAGCTAGTCCTTTCCAATGGGTGCAGGTGGAGGTGGGCATGTAGTGCCCCCCCGCTCATCCAAATATGGTTACTTCTGGTTTTTCAAAAACCAAGATGGCGCTGAACACAGAGTGAAACTGAGGCCAACGGGTGTCGTCACGGTGACGAGGTTGTTTACTCTGACTCTGTTCTCATGTCTCTGCAGCGTCTGTACTGAGGCTGTGGTGCGGCTCCATTTCTACAGTGTGTTCATTCAGTGGAGATCAAACAGTGTTACACACACACCTGAACAACAGCAGTCACACAACAGGTAACACACACACATACACACATTATAAAACCCTTTGTTTAGATTAAAGTGTTTCACACACAAACTGTCTTGAAGAAGAAGAGGAGGAAGAAGAAGAGGAAGAGCCTCATTGTTCTTGGTTTCCTGCAGATTAAATTTCACAGGAGCTTTAACTCAGATGTTCACAAACTAATCAAACCAGTTCAGATGAATCAGTGAATCTTTAGTTTGGTGTCAGATTCGTTTCTGTCGCTGTCAACTTTCTTCTTCTTCTTTTTCTTATTGTTGTTATTGTTGTTATTATTATTCACTCTGTCGAAGACAAAAGATTTATTTGTTAAAAGAGAAAGTTTCTCAAAATCTCTTCCAAGCAAATAATTCACAAAAAGTTAAATCAACAGATAATTCAAATGTCCTTATTCCATCTTATAAATTTTAACTGAGATCCCAAAGTTTAAAATTTGAAAAGGCTTCTAAATTCTCAAATATGGAGACTTAAATTATATTTTAAGAAATATTCAATATTGATTTTTCTTTTTTTAATAAATTGATCCTGTTTTATTGTTCAATTGGAAAATATATATGTGGCTTCTATTTAAAGCATCATATTGCAATTTTTGTATGATTATTATTATTCACCCTGACTGGTAAAACATATGTGGGGTTGTTCTCATGATGTTGTTCCCCTGTTCCAGATCCAAACAAACGATTGATTAATCAATAATCTAAATAAATCCATAGTTGCAGCCGTTGGGAATCTGCAGGTGAAAGATTCATCTTAAACATTTTCAGTTTTTTCAGCCTCATTTGTGTAATTTACATTTTTTTTATACCAAAAAAGATAATGAATACAAATAAATGTCAGAACGTAGATTTTGTGTAGATTTAAATCCAGGATTAATCCTCGGTCAGATTATTATCTTTAAAACTCATTAGTTAAATTCTTTGGATTTTTCATGTCTGATAAAATCGTTAAACCCACAGTGCAGGTACACACCCTCATGAACACACACTGACTCACTGTTTGTCTGCAGATGTCAGTTCGTACAACCTGTGGCTCGGCCTGACTCTGGCTCTGATGTCCGCCCTCCTCATCGGCGGCAGCGTCATTCTCAAGAAGAAAGCTCTCCTCCGATTGGCCGACACCGGTCACACCAGAGCAGGTGAGCGGACGTGTGATCGACTTGAACCACGTGTTCAAGAGAGATAAAGAAATCAGTCATCACGATTATCACTTATATCTCTGTCTGTCCAGGTGATGGAGGTCATGGTTACCTGAAGGACTGGCTCTGGTGGGGGGGCCTGCTAACCAGTAGGAATCTATTCATTCTATTTTCTGAATTCTATACTTTTGTACCATATTTGTGTTTGTTGACTGATCAGCTGCTGAACGTATGAACCTCCAGATGTTTGAGCACAGCTGGTGTCGTCTTCACCTCACACAGTGTAAACCTTCTCATGATGGTTCAGCATCTTATTGTTTTCCCTGAGTTTCCTGAACCACACGTCAGCAGAGCACAGACACGTCAGGAACCATGTTCACTCAATATTCTCCATTGGGTTTGTCATATTTATTCTTGGTCACATTGACTCTGCAGCCGGGTCGTGTTCCCTTCGGAGGAACCGGACACAGTTTGAAGTCACAGAAAAAGAACCGGAGTCACTGCTCCATTGATACGTATCTGTGTTCATCTTAATATTCATTTAATCTCTTAATTCAAGTGTGTTTGATTGTGTTTTATTTATAGTTTTATACTTTTTAATAGTTTATGGTTAAACTGTAAAATATCAATTGCCTTTCTTTGTTAAAAGAGTTTGATAACGACATCTGAGGAATCATTGACAAATTTCAAAATATATATATAAATATATATAGAAAGAAAGAAAGAACTACTAATACTAATTACTGTAGAGGTAAAAAGGGTCATGTGTTGATTGTCACGTGATCATTTGTGTCATGTGACAGCCCTGACGATGTCTTCATGTGTGTGTGGGTCCCTCTGCAGTGGGAGCGGGGGAGGCCTGTAACTTCGTCGCCTACATGTTTGCTCCGGCGACGCTGGTGACTCCACTGGGAGCTCTGAGTGTCCTCATCAGGTCGGTTCTCATTTCACTTCTGATAAAAGAGGTCAGACTGAGAACCAATAACAAGCCTGTGTGTGTGTGTGTGTGTGTGTGTGTGTGTGTGTGTGTGTGTGTGTGTGTGTGTGTGCGTGCGTGCGTGCGTGCGTGCGTGCGCGTGCGTGTGTATGTGTGTGTGTGTGTGTGTGTGTGTGTGTGTGTGTGTGTGTGTGCGCGTGTGTGTGTGTGTGTGTGTGTGTGTGTTTCAGTGCAGTTCTGTCCTCCTACCTGTTGGGGGAGGTGTTGAACGTAGTGGGGAAGCTCGGTTGTCTGCTGTGTGTGCTGGGAAGCATCCTGCTGGTCATCCACGCCCCAGCGGAACAGGAAGTGACATCACTACAGGACATGACGGACAAGCTGCTCAACCCTGGTGAGTGGGGGGGGGGGTGTCAGGGGGGTGGGGGCGACATGACAGTTTCACAAGTGAAGCCAATGCATCTCTGCCCCCTGGTGGCTGGCTGCAGTATAGGTCATAAATCCTGTGGGACATGGACCAAACTAAAATCGAACCTAACTAAACGTGTGTGTGTGTGTGTGTGTGTGCGTGCGTGTGTGTGTGTGTGTGTGCGTGCGTGTGCGTGTGCGTGTGTGTGTGTGTCAGGTTTCCTGGTGTACGTCTCAGCTGTGTTGCTGTTGTGTGCCGTGCTCGTCTTGTATTTCTCTCCTCGGTTCGGTCGATCCAACATCCTCGTCTACATCAGCATCTGCTCGCTGCTCGGAGCCTTCACGGTCTCGTCGGTGAAGGGCCTCGCCATCGCCATCAACACCGGTGAGACACACGAAACACGTCGTCGTGGTTTCCAACCGTTTTTTGTGGTGAAAGTTGTGATTTGAAACTGATGGAAACTGTTTTTCTTATTTCTTGTTTTCATTCCACTTCTGCCAAAACAAAACCAATTTAAAAATAGAGGCTAAAACTTCACAATGAGCCTCATCATCGATTCATCAATAATGAGGAACATCACCCCACAAGATTTCAAGAACTCAATAAAGTTGTTTTTTCTGACAGAAATTCATAGTTTACAACAACAGAACATGAGGCCACACCCACACTGATACCTTTCAGTTTTAAAACTCATCACTGTTGCTATGGTTACACCCGTTTTCCAGCCTCTGAATCAGAGACTTGTGTAAACTGGTCTCGTTTTAGTTTGAAAACTCTGGGTTTGTGTTTGAGTCTGAACACAAACTGAGACTTTAGTAAACGATGAGGCAGACGTTCTCTTCCTGATTGGTTCTCATCAGTCACATGACCCGACGACCAGCGGTGAACACAAAGCTAACACTTCCTGTCAGGGTTAGGGTTAGAGTAACGATCCTGCACCACCTTGACGGAGGTGGTTTTAGTTTAAAGCGTAAATGTGTCTGTGTGGGAACTTCCTGCTTCACTGGAGGAGAAGGTTTGATTCACAAAAATAAATACAACCAGTTAAAATGTTAAATCTGTTCATTGTCTCTGTGTCTTTGTCTGTTTAGTGTTTTATGATGTTTCAGTTCTCACGAGTCCTCTCACCTGGATCCTGCTGCTCACTCTCATCGTCTCCATAGTAACACAGGTGATGTCATTCCTATGGTTCTTATATTGTTGCTCGGAGTTGTTCTTCAGAGTCAGTGGAGGCAGGAAGTTGTTGATAATCAAATAAAAGTGTTTTTGTGATGCTCAGATTTTTCAAGTTCAAAAATCCTGATATATGTTGTATCTGACCTGTGTCTGCATCGCCCCCTGCAGGTGAACTACCTGAACAAGTCTCTAGACACGTTCAACACGCTGCTGGTTTACCCCGTCTACTACGTCCTCTTCACCTCCGTCGTTCTGTCCACCTCCATCATCCTCTTCCAGGAGTGGACGAGCATGACGGCCGTGGACGTGGTCACGACGCTCGGAGCCTTCGTGGTCATCGTGGTGGGCGTGGCCATGCTCCACTTCTTCAAAGAGCTGCAGGTCATGACCCCGCCCCTCTACATTCTTGTGTGAAAGTGATCAAATTCTTTACAGCTTTAGATTTTCTCTGAGAGAAATGTTTTATATCTAAAATATTAGTGTTAATACTTTGACGTCTTTTTTAAACGCAGGTGACGATGAAGCAGCTGACCAATCAGCTGTCTCAGCCGGTGGAGGGGGAGGGACTTGCAGAGGAGATTTCAGCCAATGGAGGAGGAGGAAAAGAAGGAGGGAGGAGGAAAAAGGAGGATAAATACGGACTGATGGACAACATGGTGATTGAGAGTCTTCCTCCGATGAGAGAGGACGCACCCAGAGTCTTCATCATCAGCTAAAAGAGCCACGAGGACGAAGGAGACAGGTTTCCTGGACTTTGTAGTTCAGTCCTCTCAGAGCTGTAGTCCTCACTCTGCCTGATGATGTAAGTCTCGTGCACTTTATTCTGAAAGGCCCAGACGTCTGCTTCAGAACTTTAGATTCAGTTGAACTGGACGGAAACATTTTCACACAGAGACGTCACGTGACCTGAGGACATGAAGAACTTTAAGGGACGCGATCAAAACATATCAAATAATACACTTTTCTTTAGCAGCAGGAAATGAACTTTACCAACAAAATGAACTTTTATTTGAATAAAAAAGAAAAGTAGATTTTGAATTATCTATTAACTGCTTTTATTATTGATCAAGTGTTTCTGAGCTGAGTCTGTTTTTGTCTGTGACGATAATGATGTTCAGAATAAACTGTTTTTGTATCTGACTCAATGAAAGAACCCTCGACTGTTAGGAGGTGGGACATGGACCAAACTAACAAAGGTGTCTGTGAATGAAATGTGCAGATTAACATGAATCTTCCTCTCACAGATTTTCATGGTGCCCAGAGGATGAATCCTCCTGATTTCAGGGATCTCTGACTTTTCCTCTTGCACCCTCTGCTGGTCAAAACATGTACGATCATCTTTAAAGCAAACCACAGAGTTTTTTTTATTATTATATGAATTAAGGAAAAAGAATATAACGACATATACATGAATATTTTGTTCATTATTTGATCAGTAAAATAAAGAATCATTAAACAAACCCAGATACTCATGTTTGTAACAGACTTGATGTTAATCACTGATTATTACAGTGATTTTCCCCAAAGTGCTGCATGACGACGATGTGCACATAGATTAGAAGAATCCTGTGAATAATACAAATTATAAATGTGTTTCCAAACAACACACAAATAAACCTCGGCTTTTATACTTGTGTGTTAAACTGAGTCTTTTCAACACTCAACGTCCTCAAAGCTTAACGAGCACATTTGTTTCACACTTCTCTAAATCTCTGGTCTGGTGTTTTTCCGGAAGCCCCCAGGGATCTAATCTTCCTCCTCCTCCTCTTCTTCCTCCTCCTCTCTGTTCTGGAAGTTTCCCGGAGGACGAGCAGGGGAAGGTAATGGGCCACAAACTCCTAATCAGGACCTTTCTGGGGCTAATTGTTGGCTTTGGTTTGGCCCCGTCTGTCTCCGTCCTCCCTCACAGCTCACAGAGTAATGAGGTGTTACGTTATGTGATGCCCCCTCAGGACACCGAACCATTCGATGAAAGGTCCCAGGAGCTTGGAAAAGAGCCGTAGCTAATGGACAGAAGACGAAATAATAAGAGAAATAATGGTGTAGAAAGATAAAGGTTTAACACTTGAGAGAGAGAGAGAGAGAGAAGTGGAAATGAAGACACTGCACCAAGAGGAGGATCGATAAAGATGCAGAGAAAGAAAAGGTTTGTTTTATTGAAAGTTTCTGTTCGAACCAGATCATTAAAAAAACCTGTGTTTTCTGCAAAGCTTCTGTTTGTCAGCAGCTTTAAAACTTCACACAAAATCAATATCGTCACAAACTGAAGAAAGTTTTCAACATTAAAGTTGAAATCAGCTTCTTCTGCTTCTCTCTTAGTTCAGTGTGTTTAAAACACATGAGTTTGTTCTGTGAAACATTTTCTCTGATCATGACTGAAAGATAAAAAGCACAAATTATATTTAGTAAAAACCTTGATTCTAATTTGTCGACTTTACGAAAAAAAGATTTCTGAGCCCAGAGTCATCGAGTGTTTTCATTTCTGTTCTGGATAATTATGCAAATGTATGAATATCTAATTAGAGATTTTACTGTTTGAATATTTAAACTTGTAATTCAAAAAATGAATGGTCTATATGTAAGTAATGAATATTGGAAGTTTTCATTTAACTTTCCTTGATCAGAGAAAAGGTTCAACCTTTTTTTATGAATCAGTGTCAAAGTGTTTTTGATTAAATGTGTTAAACAACCTGCAGCAGAATAAAACAATAAAAACCTCTGTCATGTGATTTCAGAAAACAGTTTTCAGACGTCTCCTCCTCAGGTGAAGTGAGCGAGTGGTTTTCTTCAGTGATCTGGAAACCGGCAGCAGATCGAGACATTTCTCCTCATTTCTCACCTCAGCTTTATTTCACTGGATCTTCGGGACGCATCAGAATCCCTGTTTTTATTTTATTTACATCTTAGCAGCGTTCCTAACTTTTCAAAGCTTGATGAACATTTAGACTCTGAATCGTCAAGTGTCTGCAGATGTTTCTGTTCTCAAAAGTATCTTTGGTCCTGCCAGATAGTTGTAGATAATTAAACTGGAGTGAGCTTCGATAGCAGAGTCCTTCACTATAAATACTATATGTACATATTTATACAATATATAGTTTAAAAAAGCTTTAAACTCTATATATCCAGAGCTTGTCCTCAGGTTGGTCTCAGCGATCGACCATCACCGCCCTGACAAGGAACCACGTTCAGCGGCAGAGAAGCTGCACGATCCACCTGAAACCTGAACTCAGGTCAAAGGTCACAGTCCTCATCTCAAGCCAAAGCTTCCCAGCAGAACACCTCAGCCTCAGTGGTGCTGACTCGCTTCCCACTGCAAACGGCCCCAGAGCTGGAGGTCATGGTGGGAAGAAGCAAACACAACCAATCGTCTGCAAAGAGGAAAATCTGAGCTTTACTTTCTGTCCACGAGGATCAAACAGACTTTCTCGCTCCAGGGACGTGGACACAGAGTATTCGTTCCAGCTGTCTCCGTTTCGTTAGCTCACTTTCACCTCATGTGATAGAGAAATATAATTTAAACCTTCACAGGTTGTCAACATGATTCTCTATGAAACAGACAAACTACAAAAGTCCAGATCATGTACGAGTTTTTATTAAACAGAGTAACTGAACGTAATCAACTAAATCAAAGGTTATAAACTGACTCAATTCAAAAGAACATTATTTACAGGTGTAGCTCGGCACATGTGTCGTTCTTATCATACAAATGTGCACATTTCATATTCCTGATATCTGTATAAAAACTTCTGGTGCTGCGTCTTGGTGGAGGACAGATGTGGAGTCATGTGACGTGAAGCAGCTGTTTGACGATCACTGATGTTTGAGGATCAGTGGAGACGCGACGCGCTTCGTTCATTCAGGAGTGTAAAAGATCTTCACCTCCAGTTTAATGGAACTTCCCCCTGATGGTGTTTTTGTTCCTGTGAATGAAGAGAGTCACTTCGTGTCCTGACATTTTCAGAAGCTGCAGTAAAATCGCTCTGAAATATAAAACGGTGAGTGTCAGGCAACCGGAGCAGAACGACGCTTTTATTTTGTAACACGTGTGACTTCATCATGTGGACGTCAGTGTCTGAAAAGACAAGAGAGGAAATTCACGTCAAGGTCACTGACGTTCGTGTTTTTATTTCAGACGAAGTTCGAGACGGAACAAACTGTTCAAAGACCTGTGTTTGTGTCTTTTTGCTGGATGTGTGTTGTTGTGTGTTTCTTTTAATTAGTTGTAGAATTTATTTCCTCAGAATGTGACAAAAACATAATTCCAGTGTAACTTTGATTTACTGATCGGTTCTTTCATGGACGTGTCGAGGAAGAAATCGAAAGGAATGAGATAGCTAGGGTGTGTTAGCACATTAGCGTGTTAGCATACCTGCAGAAGAAGTTGACGATAAAAAAAATCAGGTGAGACGTCAACATCTTCATCATCATCTTCATCATCTTCAGGTGATTAATGAGCTTCTTTTCCCTGTCTTGGTTGATGTTAGCTTAGCATTTTTACTAGCATTAGCCAACACTGTGTGTAAAATCCCTTACAAGA
Source organism: Verasper variegatus (assembly GCA_026259375.1). Taxonomy (NCBI): domain Eukaryota; kingdom Metazoa; phylum Chordata; class Actinopteri; order Pleuronectiformes; family Pleuronectidae; genus Verasper; species Verasper variegatus. The sequence goes on from CM048051.1 coordinate 673,456, forward strand.
TGTTACTTAGCTAATGCTAACATATATTTATTGAGCTTCCTGTTTCCATCCTCTTAGCATCATAACTGAAATCCATTAAACTTTAGAAAAATACTACAAATTGATAATAATAACATTTATTCAGAGTTTCTCCCTCAGTTGTTCCCACATTTCAATACCAGCAGGAACCAGTGAGTATTTTATTGGGACCTGATTCAAACAACTTATTTTCACTATCAATCACAGGCTGTATTTAAGCTTTTATTCATTTAATAATCGGATCAATTAATTTGATTATTGAATAATCATTTAAAACCAAACTGAGAGAAATGTGCACGTTCATCTAATGTGAAGAATTTAATTTTATCGTTTTAAATCAACAATATGTAACTTTTATTACTTTAATTAGTTCAACTGTCACAACCAGCTGCAGGTGAAGAGTGAAGCTGAACTGAGATCAGTGAAAAACACTCAGAAGTTATTAACAACCACAGTTTATCTCCACATGTCAGCAGGAAACTGTTAAACATGAAGTTTTGTTACAGCAGCAGCTCTTCAGGTTCAGGAAGCAGAGGATCATGGGTAATATTTCAGTTCAGTGAGTCGGAACATGAAACCACTTCCTCCCTCCGACACAGAGACCAGCAGAGTTCATCGTGTGAGGCTGCAGGGGGCGCTGTTCACCAGTAACTGTTACATAATGCTGCTTTAAAGGTTTTTTGGTTGATCGAAACAAAACATTTGCACTTGGGACTCTGACCTTTAACCTCAACATCACATCAGTGTTTATTCGCCACAAAATAAAGTCTTAGAAGAATTTTCAGGACAAAATAAACATGTGACAAATACATCTTCACGTGTTTCCCTCATGTTCCTCAACACACGCGTGTTCGTCCGTGTTTCAAAGTCGAAAGGATGAAAACATGCTCAAGTCTCTTTTGTGTGAATGTGACGGGACGAGGAGGAGGAGGAGTGAAGGGTAGAATAAGAAAAGGAGGAAGAGGAATTCGGTCAGTTGAGTCTTTAAGAAGTTTCCCTCCTCAGTTTCTCTTATTGCAGAAGAGGAGGAGCTTATAGAAAAAGTAGAGCCTCTGGTTGTGAAGCCCAGTCGCTCGTCTTGCAGGAGCTGAGTCACTTTTCTCTGCTGTGAACGTGAACACTCCTCCTCCTGTCGGTCCGTCACGTGTCTTCTTTCTTTTCTTTTCTCCTCCGGTCTTTTTCCTTTCTTATTCTATCTTTCCTCAAATCTCATCACTGTTCCTCTCGTCTTCCTCCCTCCCTCCTCTCCCTTCTTTACCTTCTGCTGCCTCCATCCCTCATCATTTCTTCTTCATACTCCCTCCACCTTTTTCTCTCATCACCTCCGATCTCCTTTCTTTGTTCATCTGTCCATCTTCTCATTTCTTTCCTTCCTTTTCTTTTCCTGCATCGTCTTCTTTCATTTCTGTTCCTCTCCTCCTCCCCTTAGCCTGCTTTTAAATATCTCTGTCTCTTTTTTATTCTTTCTCTTCTTCCCCCTCTTCTTCCCTCATCTTTCCATCTCTTTCTGCTCCTCTTGTTTGTTCTTCACCTCCCTACAACCTCCATCTCTTTCTTCTTCTTCTCCCTCACTCCATTTTCATCCTTTCTTCTTCTCTCGCTTTCTCATTCCTTCTCCTCTTCTTATTTTTACCTCCAACTCTCATCTGTTCTTCTCTTCTTTCCTTCCCCTCGTCTCCTTCTCTCTCTCCTCACCGACAGACAGACAGGAGCATTCCGTCCAATCAGGACTCAGGGTTTTGGTCACATGCCGGTGGACAGTCCCATGCCGGCAGCTTTGCTCATGCAGGGTAAACCTTGAGCTCCAGCTTTTGGGAAATCGTGCGCCACCACGCGGCCGTTCTCGCCTCCGAGTCCTGAAGCTCCTCCTCCAAAACCGCCCACAGCCGCCACTCCTCCTCCCGCCATCCCACCGAGTCTGGTGCTCATCATGGCGGCGTCGATGAGCTCCTGTGACACAGAGAGAAAAGGAGCTGGTTTAAAAAAATCCGATTTTATTTGATTAAAATAAGAAATTAGTTGTAAACTGAGTGAAACAGAATCCAGTGAATCTGCAGCGATGTTAGAAGCTCAAATGCTAACATTAGCGTACAATGTTTATCATGTTTAAGCATAGCACGTTAGCATGCTAACATATACTTATTTGCACCTAAGACAGAGGTTTGGAAGTTTGAACGTTTTCAAATGTTGTTCACAATAAACTAATTAAAGTTATAAAATCATTGTAAATATTGATTCTATGACAGTGATTGACTTTGAGACTGTGACACATCTACCAAGTTTAAAAACATCTAAAATCAATTCAAAAATATAAAGAATTTAATTAATTCATTTAACTTCAACCAACAGCTTGGTTATTAATGCTTTGGGGACGTAAACAGGAAGTTTTATGTTTCTCACGATTCAGAAATTGTTCTTTCAGCTTGTACTTGTCTCCATTACAAGTGGGTGAATTTGAACATCGAGTTCTGGAGTTTCAGGTTCTTCGTTTCTTTCTAATTTCAAAGTGGATTTTAAGATATTTGTTTCAGGAAGTGTGTCTCGAAACATACGTCTGTGTTCGGAGTTATGAACTAAAAACCTTCATTAACGACAAAACTATCAACCATCAATAAAACCTGTAAAGTAGGAACACACTGTTTCTCAGCTCAACATAAACTTGCAGGTCTTTGAGGCACAGTCGTCTCTGCCAGTAATAACAGTAACAGTTGTTTCCATCCCTCCTCAGTGGAACTAATGATCCAGAGTTAATATCCTGTCTCGGGGCCTCTGAGGCTCTCGTGCTCCCTCGCTGTTCGCCGCCTGGCAGCAGCGGTCGTCAGGCAGATTGGTACAAATAGATCCCAGGTTTATTCATTTACAGGAGCAGCTCTGAGCGAGCGTTCCCACAACTGAACATCAGAGTCAATCACTCATCTCCATCTTGACGGCAGGAAGTCAGCAGCCAACAATCTGTCTGCGTCGACTTCACTGTCCACACCGGGGTCTCTCTCTCTCTTTCCTTCAGTGTCTGGTCTCTCGCCCTCATCACTGACTGTCACTGAGCGTTTTATTCTCAGCATCTGTATCAGTGCTGCTGCCTGCAGGCCACAACCGACACCTGCGATAACACTGCAGATCTTAGTTCAGAATTAAAAATCATTTTTATTCTTTCACTAAATCGCAGGGGGAAAAATCTGCTTATTAACTTTTTTAATGAAAATCACTTTGTAACATCTTTTAATGCTTTTTCCTGGAAATTAAATTTGAAATAATCACAAATTATCGTCTGGACCAAAGCGGTGAACTCGTACTTCACAGGCACGAATAAAAATGAACGAGTCAACGGCAGAATTAGCCTTTAGCAAACAGTGTTGGAGTCAGAGCTCGATTTCTACAAACCTTTCTTTGTCCTGGACTCAGAGATGAAACAGACGCTCATGATTCCCAGAGGATGAATCCTTCATGTGGTGTTGCTCAGATTTGAGCTCGGTTTGTGTTAAATGACAACTATCGGATTGTTTGTGTTGAAGTTTGGTTCAGAAGTTCCTGTTGGCCTCAGGATGAACTGTGATAACTGTGGTGACGCTGGTGACGATTTTGGCGATTGTAATTTCTGGACACACCGGAGCCGTTGATTTGAAACATTATCCTGTTGAAACAAATGCACTACATGTACTACATGTACTTCGTGTACTACATGTACTACATGTACTTCGTGTACTGCATGTACTACAGGACAGTGTGACTGACTGAAGTATCTGGTTTGAGACACAGCGTGTTCCACCCTGCCTCAACACTCCGACATCACCTCTACGTCAGTGTAACAAACAAACTTCATGTATCTGAGGACGTGTGTTGGTTTGTATTGATTCTTCCTCCTGTTTGCTGCAGTGACTACATCCACCTCTGCAGCAGGTAACCGCCATGTAACCCTGCTCCATCTGCTCTGACTGATGAAATCCGCCACATGTGACGTGTCACTGCCGCCGCCGGCGAGGGTTTGTGTAAGTCCTCCCTGTGTGAAGAGAATAACAAAAGTCCAGCA
>CM048051.1:682500-695000 GCA_026259375.1 Verasper variegatus
CAGAGGTCACGTGACCCGAGGAAGTATTTTACTGAGCGAGCAGCTGGATCATCTGCAGTTACTACGTCCGTCAGGGAGGTTATGTTTTCACCCCCGTTTGTCTGTTTGTTTAACATTGTGAGGATTTTTTTGTACAATCCCTCTAATACAAATACTTGATGGATCAATCACCTTCTACTACAGAAGTAGAAGTAATGTAACTGTAACTGTGACTGTGAGAGACACCAGGGGTTTACTTTCCGTGGTGTCATCCGGAGTGTTGATAGTGAGAGTGGTTGCCGGTTACCCTGGTGTGCCATTGCCTGTCGTTACCCGTTGGGGTTACGGTGATCTGACCTTGGAGTCCCCTCCCCCGGTGCCGCACTCTCCCTTGTCATACCACCATCTGTTTTTCAATTTGTCCAACAGGCCCTGCTCGTTCAGTTTTAACACTGCCAAGTTAACAGGGTTTCTACGAGGATGATAGTCACAATAAGGGATAAAAGGGAACTAAGTGTTAATGAGCAGAGGACTCGTCATGGAAGAGAGCAACATCATTACACGTGTTATGACAGGCAGGTTATTATCGGTGAAACACTGAAGGAAAGATTTACTGCTCTTCAACACAGACTTTTTTAAATGTTGTTTTCCGTCACTTAGAGGTTTGTGTATCATTTCCACAGAGCTTTATTCTGAAGGATTCTCCACTGGGCTGTTTAAAGCTGAATCAATCCCGTTGTTATTAAAGAAGATAAATCTGTTTTCTTATAAGATTTAATGTTACAGACAATACTTGAATCTTTCAACCTGAACGACCACAGGTCATCAGTGACTTTTCAAGTGATTGGAGGGAGCAGTTGCTCCAGCAGCTTGAGCCCAGTGATGAGCTCCAGTGGAAGGTTGGATATTAGAAGTGAAGAAGTCATGAAGGAAGAAAACATTTTAGAACTGCCTGGATTGAGAAACTGTGAATAAATCCCAGTACTGACGACTGTGCAGAAAACCTTGTCTTCGCATTCATGTCCATTTCCTCCCTGATAAATAAAGGAGAAACAACATTCATGCATTTAGATTTTCACAATGTGAAATATCACATAACTCAGGTTCAAAGAATTGATGATGGACAACAAATGAATTTGTGCCGTCCTGTATTTTACAAGAATCGCATAAGGTTGCCTGTTGTTCTCCTTCACATACCAGTGACGATCAAAGCAGCACAGAGGAAGCAGTGATGATTTAATGGTGATAAAAAGAACTGGAATCATTGAAATGACTCAGCCAGTGTTGCTTCAGATTGAAGAGACAATAACATGATTAACACCATAAGAGCAACGGAAGAGTTTTTGTTCTAAAGTGCATTTTAACAGACACGACACAGACAAATATTAAGATGAGGAGAATAAAAACAGTCAATATGCACAAACTAAAAATATAAAAAATGTGAATCCAACTAATCTGTTTGAATAAATATCAATTTGTAGTTGAGTGTAAAAGACGAGTGTTGTTTTGTGGAATAAATTGAGAGGATATTATATGAGATGATATAAATAAACAGCAGAGGTAAACATTTCCAGCAGAGTTTTAAAACATACTTGTTTTAAAACTGGACATTTTGAAAACACATGAATTGTAACATTTTGGAACAAGACTCGAACAGAAGCACAGTCATCGTACGTTTGACCACAGCAACACGAGGACAAAGCAGATGCTGAGGGACTGATGACAGGGAGCAGACGAGTCCGTTGGTCAGACGTTAGCACAGAGACGCTCGACCCAGAGACTCAGTGAAGATTAAAGTGATTACACAAGATGCTCAGTGTCCACGTGTCTGACAACAGCAGAAAAACATGAATAACATCTATGCTTTTTACAATATTTTCAGTGTATGTCACAGCTCATTAATTTGCTTTACACCATTTAACTATGAATGTGGGAAGTCAGTTTGCTCGGCTGTAATTTGCCGTCAGATCCACAGATGAAATCAAGTTAAAACACAGAGGAACATACGTTCAGTGTGTGCTAATCTCATCTTTGAACTCATTTCCTCTCTGAGTCGGGGTCGGCTGTAAAATGCTGATGTTCGGCAGAAAGAATGAGAGCAAAATGTTCTCTGATACAAACGCTGAAGAAATCCAAGCTGCTGTCAGCGAACACGTTTAGGTGATTTTCACGTTTTAGCTGAATTAAGATTTTAGGTTTGGTTTTGTGTTCGGTCAACAACCTACAATAACTATATATATATATATAAATATATATAAATATATAATAAACCAGTTAACTGTCTAGTGATCTTCAGATGCTGAGTTTACTATAAATACTGTTTGTTAACACACATGATTCTCATGATGAGACTCTGAAGCTTCATGTGTTTGTTCCATGTTTCATCTGATCTGTTAGTTTTAGTTTCACTTTGTAATTTAGGGACTAAAGAGTTTTGTCTGACATACGTACATCACCTACGTGGGCGGAGTCTACCAGTACTTGACTCTGATTGGTTTGTAGACGGCGTCTGACGAGGGAGTTGTTGCAACACAACAAAATAACTAAAAAAGAAACTGATGCGTTTGTTTTCCTGATAAAACTGTAATGTTGCAGTTGGTAGATGAACCGGCTGATTTCATTACTGCTCAGAGACGGTTTATAGTTTTGCTGAGTAATTATCATATTTCATATCAGAACCAAATGGCTTTTCCATGAAATAAAGATGAACTAACATGTGATGAGGCTCGTTACAATCTTGTTTTTGGTTTCACCCGACAACAGCATGGTTCCTATCGATCGGTAGGTTAGTGTGTTGTCAGTGTTGTGGCGATGTAGAGGCAGACAGACGGGCAGCTTGGCAGTCAGACAGGCAGTCACAGATGACAACAGACAGGTCAACAGGCCGACAGGGCAGGAACAGGCAGACAGACACAGACTGACAAAGACAAACAAAAGAGAGAGATAGACAAGACAGACAGAGAGACAGATTAAGAGACTGACAATCAGACAGACAGAGAGACAGACAGACTAACACACAGACAGTTAACAGGTCTATCAAACCCATGGTGGGTGAGTGTTTCCTCACGTGAACACATCAGTGATGTTCACAGTTCATTAACCAACATGGAGCCGTTTCAGTAGAGGAGCTGCTGAGGACTGAAGTCAACGTTTATTTCACTCTGATATTCTGAAGTTTCCATGTTGACATAGACTGTAAATAAAGATGGACGACTCATCACAGTGAAGCTTCTCAGATATCAACGCTGCCATCTTGTGGTGATGGCGTAATTTGCAATCAGAGTCTGTTGTGTAGAGATCGTGGGGTGGAATCGCCGTGGTATCGTCCCGCCCACAAATGTGCTGGACCAATCCTGAGTCAGTCTCAGCTGTCAATCATGACGTCTAAACCGTTTTTATATCATCAAATAACTGATTCAAACCAAACTGATCAGAAACACGTGAACAAACATCAGTGAGATGAGAACGAGCTGAACAAACAGAAATCATCTTTACAAACATCTACCATGATGTTTTAGTTTGGTCCAGGTCCCATCTGCTAACACGGAGGAGGTTTATAATCTATACTGTAGCCAGCCACCAGGGGCTGATCAAGATGATTTGACTTGGCTGTAGATGTTCATCTTTATTCACAGTCTCTGATTCTGTTGTGTTTGGAGCAGCTGATCTGCAGAGATTTGACCACGTCACTGTTTATCGAGTCTCAGGGAAGTAACACTACATCACCTCCTGACGTGTGACTGGCGACGACTGGTCAGAGATCAGATTCCCAGCAGGTTCGAGTTTAGAGTTCAATGCGTGAACATGATAACGTGGATCAGTATATATGCACATTTCCTATTCTTCTAATTTCCCACAAGAACAGACAAACAAGACACCAACACACTGACTGTCCCCTGTCCAGATATTCAGAGAGTACCTGAGGGCCGATCCTTTGGGTGTGGCCACTCCGTAGCCTTTGGAGTCCAGGTTGCCTCCAACTTTCATGGTGTCGCAGGGCTTCCTCTGCTCGATGTACTCGTTCATGGAGGACTCCAGCAGGTAGGCGTACTTCCCCTTCGACTTCCGGACCCGCACCACACCTTCGTCCGTGTTCCTGACGAACACTGAAGGGTCTGTACTCCGCATGTACGACCACATCTTCTCAAAAACTGCGATCTTTGACCTCTAATGCAACAGAACAGATGGTAAAGACAAAAAAGGTTAGAAGAAGAACAGAGGATGAGTTTAGAAACCGGTGCTTGTTGAACGACTCTCGTTAGCTGTAGCTTGTTGACGCACTTCTCTGTGACAGGAGTTGGATTCAGTGACAGTGTTTCACTGCGTTAGATATCTTGTTGTTTCAGATGTTTTTGATCCACATTGGATCTCGTCTTTGAACAGTTCAAAAAGAGCTGAGGGCTTCAAGCCTTGTTGTGAGTTTAGTCTGAGAAGATGTCCTCACCATAAAGAACTCTTTGGTGGAGCCTCCATCCAGGGTCCCATAGGAGATCTCTGTCTGCTTGGCCAGGTCCTCTGCACTCTCTATGGGGGAGACCATCCTCTCCACGGTGAGGAAGGCTGCCAGGTTGGCCGTGTAAGAGGAGATGATGATGAGGGTGAAAAACCACCAAACGCCTCCAACGATTCGACCTGAGAGAGACCTGCAGACAACAAGTTCAACCTTTATGAAGAGTCCGATCTGTGGACGACTCCACGGAGCAGATTTCAAGGATTGAACCTGGAAACATTCAACTACAAACCACTGGAATGATCTTTACTTGAAAGACACTAAATAAACAGTTTCTTCAATCTGCATCAAAGCTACAGAACAGTATTTGTATCCATGATCAGTATCATATGAACGTGGATGATACACAAACTCAATATTTCACTGTCTCCTTATAACGTTATCACTTTAAATTCACTGTTCAACTGCTCGAATCAATTTCTGAATCAGAGCTGCAAAGAAGACTCAGTTACTTGATGAGAAGATGGACAGAGAATTGATCTGCACCGATGTGACAGTGAATGTGCTGATTTATTTCTTTTCTTCAGGAAAAATCACCAAATTTGTCATTTCCACCTCAGAAGAGAGAATCTTCTTTGTCAAACATGATAATAACTGAACATTTTATGGGTCGGAAAAAACAAGACATCTGAAAACGACCTATTCAAAGAGGCAAAGACTCATTTCTCACTATTTATTTGGGCCAGAAAATTCAAATCATCTCATTCCTGAGTCAGACTGAACATTTGTGCCAGATTTAAAGAAAACTCCTCTAAGTGTTCTTAAAATATCATGTTCACGAGAAAGGGGAGGACGGATAGTCTGAGTACCTGCAGCAGTTACAAGTACACACATGGACACACATCAACACACATTAACACCCTAACCCTAAAAATCATCTGTTCACGCCCACATTTCCTCTAGAGAGGATTTATATCCAGATGTGTGTTTGCTCCCTGAATCGCAGGAAACACAACATACATGTACGTTATCCTCATGTGACAACAGAGGGTCAGGGGTGTGAAGAGAGGAGCGACGAGGAGGAGACATGACTCCGCCTGCAGCTTGTTTCACATACACGTCAGATACACACACACACACACACACACACACACACACACACACACACACACACACACTAGCGCTCCAGTCCTCACCAGCTCCACAAAGGTCACCCTGTTTGATGGCACATGAGAAACATTAACACACTAAAAAAGAGGTTGAGACAGTTAGAAAAAACACGAAGCGACAACATGTCCTCACAACTATTGTAAGAAACTTCAAAATAAGACAAAGAAAGACGGCTGCAGGACGACGTGAGGACGAGACTGATGGACGATGTGAGCTGGAACCTGAAGGTGCATTTAAATCTTAAAGGTTTCATTTCCTCCTCAAAGTTGAACATCTGTGGTAAACTGCTCGTCTGTCAGGGTGGACATTTCCTACATGTGCTGTAATCAGTTGACCAATCACAACAGAGTGGAGCAGTTGACCAATCAGAGGAGGGCTTTATCAGGAGGGGGGGTCTTAAAGAGACAGGAGCTAAAACCAAGAGTTAGAGACAGAGGCTGAAAAGAGGAGCAGCAGCGATGGACAGTGATTCTGAACATTACATGAAAACATTTTAAAATTAAAACACTGATTCAAATGATCAACGTGAAGATGAACAGAAGATGTTTTAACACCTGGTGTGAATGTTAACAGATTAAAATCATATAGACATAATTCACGAGGCGAAAAGTAAAGATGCTGTTCTTCAATTGAACACGATTTCTGTTCTGTTGTTCACACACACACACAGACACACAGACACACAGACACACAGACACACACACACACAGACACACAGACACACACACACACACACACACACACACACACACAACCTTAATCACAGTATATAATGCAGAGAGTTATTTTAATGAGGTTATGAGGAAAAACGATTTCTGAAATATTCATAAATGCAAACACAGTGACACACTCATACATATATTAACACACACTCACATGGACACACACACACACACACACAAACACGGACACACACACACACATCCAGAATAGAAAGAGCCTCAGGCCTGAACACAACAGTAACATATAACTGACCCGGCAGCACGTCACACAGATTGTGTGTGTGTGTGTCATGATAACATGTGTGTGTGTGTGTGTGTGTGTGTGTGTGTGTGTGTACAGTTGGAGGACTGTTACAGTGACCACCTTATAGAACGTTTTGTATTTTGTTTCAGGATTTTAAAGATAATTCCTGTTTATATTAATATGCTGAGTTTCCCACAGCTCGTGTTCATTCAGGAGAATTACTTGTAGTTGTCGTCTGCTCGTGTTTCACCTCGTACACAAAGGACTTGTCCAGCTTAGCAGACGACAGCTTGTGAGGCTGAGACATGTGTCCAAAAGAAAAGTGCACATTTCTACACGGAAGGAGAAATTGAAACAGTTTTAAATATTATTAAAAGACTTGGATATCATCAGGTTTTAGATATGTGAAGATATTTCAACACCACAAAGACACAAAGACACAAAGACACAAAGCAGCTGTCGATGCTCTGTTGACATCAGAGCATCTGTCTGTCGTCAGCCATGTAAACAGCTGAGCAGGAATATTGTGTTTTAGGAATAAAAAACTGGAATATTTTATGAATGAAATGTGAACATTTGTTGCGCTGCCTCAAAGTGCCAAAGATGAAGACATTTAAAAACAGGAATTTGTGTCCAAGCACCAAAACCAAAGGCGTGTGATCATGGACTGAGGATTAAACAGGAGTTTTACCTGGGAGAGATGTCGCAGCCCTGCTGCATGAAGGCCCCGAGAGAGAACCACAGAGAATTAAAGATCCCAAAGTCGTTGGTGTATTCAGGCGACTCCTTCTCTTTCTGCTGGTTCTGGTTCTGAGCCTGAGAGTAACCTGTCAAAACAGAGTCATGTCACGAGTGAGCCGAACCAGGCAGCAACCAGGAGCCTGAGAACACGACGACAACGCTGAGATACCTGAGGAGTGAGCGAGTTCAGAGGAGGAAGCCGGCTGAGCTCGTTGAGACGAAGAGGAGGGGACGGTCTCATCTTCGTCATCCGAGTCCTCGCCCTCCCATTCGTAAGGACTGAACCGACTCACCTTAGAAACAAAGACGAGGACACAATCTGAGAATCTGCGTCAGAAGACACTTTTGTTGTTTGTTCTCCAGAGCTTCAGCTTCAGCACCAGTGATGAAAGAAAAGACTGAAACTAAATCAAAGTTTCACGTCCCACTTTTAATATGAGTATGTTTAAGTGAATTTAGGAAGAACTGTGAAGGAGAGATGGTCCAAACAAAAACAACCAAATGTTCAACTGTCCAAATACTGTTCAACGTCCTAAAAACTGTTGGGAAGACATACTCAGTTCCTCCACTTAAGTAAAAGTAAAAATACTCTATTACAGTCAAAGTGGTTCATGCAAACCCAGTTTCTCAGCTTCATGTTTATGTTGTTGTTCTATTTGTTTCTTTTTTAATGTACGAACTTCCTTCATCATAATGAAGACATCGAACCAACACAGAGAACTGATGCTTGTAAAACAGAAGATCTTAATTACTCATGAACTAAGATAATAAACTTTATGTGACTTTACAACACGGTCATTTCTTCTTCTTTGGATGTATTTGATGATGATGCTGTATAAATACAAAAAATAAACTTAATAATCACAGCATTAGATATTTGCTGTGTAACCACGCCGGCCCCGCCCTCCTCACCAGGAAGAGCACGACGCTGACGCCGATGTAGGCGAAGACGATGCACATCCAGATCTCGTAGGCCAGCGGGTCGAGGAAGGAGAAGACTCCTGGTTTGGACTTGGTGGGTTTCTTGATCATGATGGAGATTCCCAGAGACATGAAGGGCTTCGTGAAGTCGATCACCTGCTCTCGCACCAGAGTGATGGTGAGCGGAGCGACCGCCACATCGGCCTTCTGCAGGAGGGAGAGAGACACGGTGAAGGTTTATTTATCTGCTCGACCAGACCTCGTAGGCTTCGGCAAAATGACTAATGTAGTGTCCGACACGCACCCCGTACACCAGTTCTCCCACCATGCCGTTCCACATCTTGGTTACACTATCTCTGGCGCCGTACTTGCCGTCACCCACCAGTTCGAGGCGGTAGGCGAAGCCGACGTGTTTGGCGATCTCCGAGGCGAGTTCGGCACAGTAACCTTCGAACTTGTCATTTCCTACCAGCTGCTCGTGGTTCTTCTTCAGCATCATGTAGGGAGCTTCCTGTTCGGAGACAGACGGTGAAGAGATCAGGACGTTTGTGACATTTCAGTCTTTTTCCATCATGCTCCCTTTGGGCTCTTGTTTGAATTTACTGCTGACCTTGTTTTTATTTCAGTTTTTATTTATTCAACCTTGTTTATTCTCTTCTCTTATGCACGGCTGCAAACTCGAACCAGGTCAAATAATTGAGGACTTTTGGTTTGATTCCTTCACTTCCAATGGTTCAGGAGGTTTTTAGGAGCTTTGAGTAAAGTTTCTCTGACACTGTTGCCGACACAGGACGTCTCTGATTGGCTGAGAGTCGAGCTGCCGTTAACGTTTGCTCTGCTTGTTTCTCTGAAAACTTCAGATCCAGACGTCCGACGACTAAAATCCTTCATCTGCTTCAAATATAGAGTAAAAACCATAAAGATCTAAAAAGTGCTTCATAAATATGTGACTTCAAACTGGATAGAAACTCAGACTCTTCAGACAAACAAAACGCTGACACAAAGAGGATGTGACGCCACCGACAGGCGACTGAATGAAATGCAGCGTTAAAGTGATTAAAACTACAGATTTCTGCAGGTTTGAAAAAATGATGAAAGATGATTTTAAACAACTTCATGAAAAATTTAAACACGGAGAAATTTCTCGTCAATACAAATTTCATCAGCAACAATAAACATATAGAATGATATGTCTCATTTTGTGTTTTATACGACCAGACTGACTCCGCCCAACACGCTCTAAACAAACGGCAGGAGGATGAGACACGTCTTACCAGGATGGTGGTGACGACGTAGGTTCTGTTCTGCAGACCGTGGACCTCCTCGGGCACCGGCCTGTAGACGGCGGTGTTCACGTAGCCTCTCCTCTCGTTCCAGTAGCCGATCTAAACGCAGGACATCACAGCTGTTATCTCCTCGCCACCTTCACCACCTCCTCCCAACGCTCGAGTGGACGGAGGTGAAGTGTTTCTTCATTCCAGTCTCTGGTTACACCTGGAGCTACTTGATGCTCATTAATGTGTAGCTGTATTCTGTGGGCTCGTGTCTTCTCTAAAATACGCTGACTGGACTTCACAAAAATTGTTAAGTCATCACTCTGTCAAATAAACTCTTAGTAAAATCTTCACAAAGCCATTTTCAGGATGTGAAACCTGAGTGTGTAACTACAGAGTCAGTATAAGGATGTGGTCATCACATTGAAGCTCCTAGTGTCTGATGGAGGGGAGCAGAATCCTGTGAGTCGGCAGGTTTGAGACCAAACAAGTGCTGCAGCAGCTGATTTAACTGATCATCGCACCTTGAATCAGAGGGAGCTAATCAGTGAAATGAGCTGATGTGGTGAAAAGCACCAAACCTCTGTTAGAATTAAAACCATTTAACAAAAGAAAGCAGCTGCAGCACCTTGGTGGCTCCTTTGCTGCTGAGCTCCATCACGGTCACGGTGTAGTTGGTCCGATGTCCTCGCTCGTCGAACTGAACGTGACCCGTCAGACCTTCGAGACGCACCTGCACACACACACACATTCTGTTCATTATCTTATACTTTCCCTGCTGTTCCTAAAACCTTTTGTCTTCATCAAGTCGCCAAAATGATAAAAATATTTTTTCATTTCACTCTAAAACAGTTTATCAGCTTTCTAGTGATGTAGTAATGTCGTGTTTTGCAGTTTGACCTCATGGTGGTGCTGTTGTTTCACTGTTACTAAGAATAGATGTATTATTATTATTATTATTATTATTATTATTATAATAGCTTGACGTCACAGTTAGACGTCAGGTTTCGTCCACGGCAGCATTTTCTTTGTTATCAGACATTGAACGGCAGAAGATGACAAGGATTTAGTTCAGTACCAAGATTAAAGTATAAAACTGGTCACGACGAGCTCTCAACAATGGTAAATATCCCAGCTGGTTAGCGAACTCGTGCTTCTAAGGTCACTGAACGATTTATGGTCGGTACTACCCAGCGCCAATTTGAATTAAATAGTGCGTCCACACTCGTGGCAGAAATGTACTTAAAGCTGAAGAGGAGGAAGACGAACGTGAAACAGTGAGTATTGGCACAGTTTCCACGTGCTGGTGCTGTATCAGTTCAAAAGGGAACATTATCCCACACAGGTCAAAGACGTGTCCACAACAAGAGAAGTTATGGCTGAGGAGAGAAACTCTAAAGTCTCAACCCTGCTGCTGAAGACGAGCAGATCTTCTCCAGATCAAACTTTAACTTGAGAAGCCAGAGAGTCTCAAAAGCTTATTTTCTTGCATGTTGGCCTCAGCTGGAGAAACGGAAAGAGCTGCCATGACACCCCACAGCTGACGGATGTTCTGAGAGTGAAACTGACTGATCTGGGTCAGTCTACGAGAAGTTACAGCCTGTGACAGATAAAACCGTATGAACGTGAAATATGAGAATCATTAATGAATGTGGGAAAACAAACGTATATGTAGTGTTTGTTGTTTCTAACTAGTTCCTTCATAGTGACATGACGTTAAACACACAAACCAAAGTGTACGTGTGTGTAGTTGTGTACCTGTTGCAGGGCCCTCTGGATGTCGATACCCTGTCCCCAGGGGGCGGGGGGGTTGGCCAGACACTCCCCAGCATTGCCACGGCGAGAGATGTCGATCCGCTGCCGTCGCAGGTTATGGAAAGCTGTCGCCATGGCGCTCACGCCGTCGTAGGTCAGAGCTCCTGTGTACTGAGGAGTCAAGACGAGCGGGCGTCACCATCAAGTGGTTTTATGCAACTTGTGTTCTTAGTTTGTAAAGAACGGTTTAAAACGTCCTTGTGTGTGTGTGTGTGTGTGTGTGTGTGTGTGTGTGTGTGTGTGTGTGTGTGTGTGTGTGTGTGTGTGTGTGTCTGTACCCTGAGGCTCCGTCGGGCCAGTTTCAGGTCTTTGCTGTCGAAGTCCAGCCAGTCCTGGTTGATCTTCTCCACGGCCGGATCGGACCAGTTCATCAGCTGGAAGCCCGTCACGTTGGCCCCCAGATTCTGGAACTCTGTGACGTTCAGGTCCATGAAGCCCTGATACACAAGCACACACTGTGACCGACTGAACTCCTCCTGAACCCACACACACACGGGTTTGCTTCCAGTAAATAGACCGACTCACCAGATTGGCCAGGATGTAGTGGTAGTTCTTCAAGTTTCTCTTCTGAGCAGCAATCTGAGAAGAAACGATATGCTAATCACATTTCTGATGTTTCTGATGATGATAAAGAGAATTCATTACAGATTTATCACACTGTGCGTGTGCGTGTGCGTGTGTGTGTGTGTGTGTGTGTGTGTGTGTGTGTGTGTGTGTGTGTGTGTGTGTGGTGTGTGTGGTGTGTGTGTGTGTGTGTGTGTGTGTGTCCTCTCAAACAGCTGCTAATTGGACGACTCGGTTTCTCTTTGAGGAATTAATTGCTCATCTTCACCATCAGAAAGCGATGGAAAGAAATAGAAAAGGGTCCTCTCAGATTTAAAAGAGTCAACTGACACAAGAGAGGAAGAGGAGGAGAAAGAAGAGGAAGGACGATTGAGAGAGGAGGAAAAGAAGGAGGTGGAAGGAATAAACAGATGTAGGGAGGATAAGAGGAAGAGGAGGCCGAAGCTAAAGAGAAATTAAATTCAGCTGCAGCCAACACAGCTTCATCACAGATCACCCCCCCCCCCCCGACTCTTCAGGAGGAAGAGGAGCTTCACTGACGAAGGCCTCAGTTCACAGCCAGCAGCTCACAAACTCTTCATCAACCTCATTCCCTCAGATTCTAAAACATCCTTCACAGG